>JABASD010002714.1:0-24529 GCA_019776165.1 Pogonognathellus flavescens
AGTATAATATGTGAAATCATGAAGGTACTGGCTAGCAATGTATGTGAAAACTGTCGCGAAAAAGTTTATGTAAAATAAAACTTCACTACCCCTACAACTTAAACATATAAGGTGTTTGGTACGTAAATATTGTGATTTATTTAAGCATAAGGAAAGATATTAAAAAAAACTTGTACATTTATTGTTAGTCCATGTAAATCAGAACCTTTTCAACGAGGTTAAAACATATGTACATAAACCTTTACGTACTCAATAATTCATGTTTCTGTCTATTCTGTGCAACAACTTTACGTTTGTCCATCAACAATTATTTTCAAAGGAGTGTCAATAATAATATCTACTAAATAATGTACTTTAGCAACTGATTGAACATTTAGTAGTGTCACACTCAGCATGTGCACACGAACCAGTACCTACCCCACTCACACCATTGCATTGCATTGTGTGATACAAAGGCAGATCGCACCGGTAGTCACAGAAATGCACATGCAAATGTAAGCGGCTTCGTTTTCGTGTAGATTAAATTTTATTTATTCCCCGTCGTGTCGTTTCCAATACAATAATGATGGCATTCCAATCACCAAATACAAATAGCACATGTGTCGCTCAATTTTCATTATAATTCAGACTGCTCAACTGTATAATAATAGTTGCATGCATACAATTAATGTCTAGGTCATTACATTATTCTGATTCCTGATTGTGCGATTTAAACGCATGCATTCTCATAAGTATACCTAATCTAAGCAATGGATGCTCTTTTCATACTACAATAACGTCCCATTGACCTTTTTGCAATACCAATATTGCCCTCTCTAAAGATGTATGTACCTAACCTGTACAACCTAACCTACCTAATAAACCTGTAGGTTAACCTGTACACAGTGCGGAAGGGAAAATTCGGTAATCTATCCTAATACTGTCTACGGCACAGTATTTACAGAAGGACACTTGTGTCCTTCTGTCAATACTGTGCAACTACTACTAATACTGTTTTAACTTGTAAGTTAAAATCGTTGGCTCCTTTAATAACCATCCTTCCGTGTTTTGTCTAATTTTTTTATACAAGTTGCAAGATACATTAATGTTATTGTAGCAGTGTTATTGTAATATAGTAGTACTAGTAGAGTAGTATTTATTTATGCCAGTAAGCTTTTAGTTAACTTTACTTTATTACAAGGTCACAATGATCCTCGAGCGACAAAATGTAGAGCAAAATCAAGTTGTTGAGTATTTGGGAATTGTTTACTGTTTATAAAGCGTGTATGAGTGTATAGGCCCTATACGCTATCATGTCAATTTATTGTGTCTGTGAAATCATAATGTTGCTTTACTTCCAAAATTATCGTTTATAACATTGAACGTTTGGTTTTTCATAATAAACAAACAAACATGTATAAAGCATACCATTTTAAGGTACTCTAGCAAGTACTTGTGTTTAAGTGCTGAAAGGATGCGACAGTTTTTAATGGATAAGCATATTTGTACATATATACATATTTTAATGCATTTGCACAGATAAGTCTCATCTCAACTGTCTCGACACAGCATGTGCATAAACAAAAAACTTAGAAGTTGACTTATTTCCATTTTTCCATACGACGAGTTGGACTTATATAGTGAGTTGTTAGGACAGTTGCTAAGACGCTGTAAAAATCCTGGCTTGGGATTTTGCGACGAGAATGAATAAGTGATATGACGAAGAGCTGGCGTTATTATCATGTGAAATTAACTGTTGTGGTATTACTAAAATTCTAAATTAGCATCATGTCAACTTGTGCAATCCTTGTGCTACTCCAACTTAACAAGCAGCAGTTATGAACATCAATGGATTTCATAGTGAATGAAATATTCAGAATTCATGTGAAATAGACATGTCAACTGCATCCAGACATAAGAATAATACCAACAATCATAATAATCGGGTTGAACGATCGAATCACGAAGAATGGGAAACCTCTAGCTCTATTAGCACTTGTTCAAAATACTTGTAAGACCTGTTGTAAATAATTTCTAAATAATTAATTATCAAAATTGTAGAAAATCCCACATACTCCTAGATTATGTGGGAGACAGCACAAAGCTGGTTCTTTAATTAATGAAACGTGTGTTGTATGGTGTAGAGAAGAAGATACGTTTATTGAGAGATACCTTAGGATTGCAGATATGACATTTTCGATTCTTCCGAATGGGGGAACAGGAGACTGTCTCTTTAAAGCAATATCTCAAGCAATATTTGACCAGGATGAGTCCGAACATTGCCCAATACGTGAAAAAATAGTTTCCTATATAGTCGAGAAAACATGGGATAAATACCAAGTATCTGTTCAAGTCCAGCATATCAATGGACAAAGCGATTTACAGAAGGCGTGGGAAGAAAATCCAACAGGAGCATACAAGAATTAC
Organism: Pogonognathellus flavescens; assembly: GCA_019776165.1. Classification (NCBI taxonomy): domain Eukaryota; kingdom Metazoa; phylum Arthropoda; class Collembola; order Entomobryomorpha; family Tomoceridae; genus Pogonognathellus; species Pogonognathellus flavescens. The sequence continues at coordinate 2,407 of JABASD010002714.1, forward strand.
ATGCTAAAGACGGGAAACTTAGGATCATTTTCTGAACTTAATGCAGCAGGGGAATTATTTCAATTTAACTTCGTTACAATTCAAGAATACAACAATAATCTTGGAATGACATACAGAGTCGAGAATTCTAAACAGTTTAATAAACATCGTGTTCCTACACATTATTTCTTATTTACTGGTGATTTTGACAATGGACATTGGGAGTTTCTTACACAACTTAGTAATGGCAGGTATAAACAGTTTTCAGAAAATCATAGCTTTTTGACTTTTGAGTGCTTTACCACGAATCATACTCTGGAATTCTTAATTGTATTTAGTTGAAAAATATAGTGTTGGATTAACTGATGGAACATATGGAGGTACCGTTGAAGTAGCAATCGATAACCAAATATCGTCAATTGAATTTTGGTATGAAACTCATTTTAACGCACTAAATCGAGAATATGCATTTAGCAATTTCATTTAGATATTGACCTAAACTCCGAGAGATGTACGCAATGTTGAAAATGGGTTTTGTAACATTACAGGTTAATGGAAAATACACAAATCGGCCAGCAATTTTGCGACGATATACCACAAACAGCTTACTTACGGAAAAGAAGCTTATGTCCATTCGATTGCCCCGAATTACGATTTGAAAATGACAAAACTGTAGATCTGATAGACATTCGCTTTGTAATAACTCAAACTAAACATTCGGATCTTTTCTCTGTCCTTTCTACATGTCATCTACGCAATGAAAACCTTGCTAAAGATATGCACGATATTCTTACAACACACAGAGTTAGCAATTTTGCTGCGTTAAACTACAAATTGATCACTCAACCTCATTCCCACGGGTTTACCGTAGAAGCTTTAAAGTATGTGTCTCAATGTTACAAAGGAAATGTCCAGGATTTACTTTCTGCGGCTGATCTCTACCAATTTTCGTTTACAATTTACATGATACTCTCCGACAGGCTACATGCTTGCAAATTCGTACATGTGGATAGGTGGGGTACGGAAGTAAATAAAATGGAACATTTTTTCTTAAAAGTTCTTCCTTATGAAGAACAAAATCCAAACAACTCAAATAGAACAAAATTTAAATCCCACTGGTTTCACTTAGTACCAATAAAAGCTGTGAATATGCTGAACGTTAGTGACCTTCCAGATAGCAATAACTCTTCTTCGTCAAGTGGTAGATCGTATTTAAATGGTATAGCAATAGACTGTGAAAAGATAGCTGAGACAATAAGTCTGGACAATAAAAAGTACATAAAAAGGAAAGCAAGAACAATGTACAACCTCTACTTTGATCGCCAAATAAATCGTCTGAGTGATGACGGAGATTCATCTAAGGGCAAATTGAAGACTAAGGGAAGTACATCATTCACAGAAAGTTCAGGTTCCGTACCAAATACAAAGAAGAGGAGAAACCGTTCAAAAATAGAAATAGTTAACTCAAATTGCGTTCTCAATGAAATGACTCCTCTGATGACTACAATGTTTCCAAGTGATAATTCAGGATTTCAACCAGGAATATCGTCCAATAAACTCCATAATTCAAAAACAAAAGCTACCATAAACGAAAATCCAATGAAGAAAATCAGCAGTTTAGAAATGGGAATGACACCATCAGCCTTATTGTCTTTGAGAAAGTTGAGTGACATGCACTGTAACAGCAACCATGAAACGACCGCAGTAGACACAACAACAACAGTCAAAGTATACAAAGAACAGTCGTCAAAGTCAAAAGTGATCTTAAGGTGTTCTTCAAAAATTTCTCCAGTGGTCACGCAATCTGGAAACGATTTAGTAAATACTAGCTTTGATGTAAACAATGAGTTCAACTGTAATGATGTTCTTCGGAGAAAATCAGATGCTGAACTTTTACTTCGGAGAAAATCAAGAAACGAAAGCTGGTCTCAAAGAGCAAGCAATTTTTGCAGGCTTTCTGCCTGCAATGTGTGCAGTAAAGCAGATCGAGTCATAACTCCTATATCAGAAAACGAAAGCAGTTGTTCTTCTTCCAGCTCTAGAACTCTATGTGCTAGTGATGAAAGTGAAAGCAGTAAAGAAAATATACAGGTTTATTTTTGCATTTCCTTGTATGTGAATGTTTTCTACAAATGCATTCTTTGTATTTGAAACTCGAGTGCACACCATATCATATTTCTTTTGTACTAATATCGTATTGTTGTTTTTGGATTGTTTTCTTCCTAGAATTTATCCGTTAAACCAGTTGAACCTAAGCTCTCTGTGTTAACTATGTGTTCTGATCATGGAAAGCCTTTTATGGGGATAATAGTCGAAGAACGGATGAGAAAAGAATCTGCTGATGATCGTGTAGAATCCCTTTATACCTTAAGATCAGATTTTAACTCTGATGACGAAAATCAAGCAGAGGATATTAGGTACACCTGCGACACCAAATTTTTTGTTTATAGAACATAACAGGTTTACAGATGTTAATCCGATTTTTAAATAAAATATATCTAATCATTGCTATTTGGAACCATAATATACATTTCAGTAAGGCAACAAAAGATCCTAATGAGAAGAAAGGGTGTCTCAAAAGCATTTGCCGTGCAATCGGGTCGATTTGTCTGGGATCTGATAATCATGGCTGATTCCAATATTCTGTAATGCTGTCTTTCCGTCATTCCTTCTGCATCGTTAATGTCTAGGTGACAAATTCTGAATTTATTATTCTCAGAGATCTTTTTGACATAGCATTCCAGCTGAAGAATAAAATCCATGTTAACAAGCTGCAGTTAAATCTAGCATATTCTTTTATTATCTCTAATAAAACCGTATAATATCGGCAAAATTCTTATCTACTTCGTTACAGTTTTTTAATTGCATGTAGTACAAAATTATGTTGAGGAATTTGAAAGTATTAGCTTCTATACATCGTACACGTCTGCAATTCATTTTTAAAAGAAGATTGGCATTATTATCTCATGGTAAAGATAAGGACAATGAGAAGCTCTGGGTTAAATCTAACGTGGACCCCGTTGTGCATCCTGTTTTGGGAGTCACACTACCCGAATTAATATGGTCACGACTACCACTCATAGACAAAAACAAAACTGCATTTGTAAGATCTCCCACTTTACAGGATACGATATACACTATACACACGCTTCTTTATGCACTTACTTTTGTATAGCCGCTTGTACACTAACACTATACACTATACACATTCTAAACTACTTATTTGTATAAAGAATTTTATAATGCAAGAATAAAAGTGTGAAAATAAACATCCAGCACAGGTTTAAAGTATTTTTTCACTCATGTTTCAAAGGAAGGCCCTCGAAGTTCTTACACCTACGCCGATCTCTTCAAATATAGCAGAAGTTTTGCTGCCTCCCTTAAACATGCTGGATTCAAGCGAAACGATATCTTAGCAGTTGCGTCTTTTAATATACCTGAATATCCCATAATATGTCTCGGGGCTTTGGAAGCTGGACTTACAATTACGCTAGTTAACAATATGGCCATGCCATGTAAGTTTAAATATGATTCAAGATTAGAGTTAACCGTGTATGTTATTTAAAAAATAATCTATTGTTTTTGCTAATTAAGACTTTCCAATTAATGTCCAGATCTGCTGACATATTTACAGATGAAATGGATCGACATCTGAAGAATAGTAGCAGCGTATGTGTGGTTACAGTTCCTCCCCTACTTGATATAATAAAAACTATTGTTGCAACAACACCCAAAATAAGCCACATAATTGTCGTAGGAGATCGTTGTGAAGGTTGTCATTCGTTTTACGAAATGATCAAAACTGATTCGACCGGAGTGGAATTTTTGAAGGGGTCGGAAATTAATACTGCGGAGAGTATCCTTAAGCTTACATATTCGTCGGGTACAAGTGGGCTTCCCAAAGGAGTCTTGCTAACTCACTCTAATGTGGTAATTGTCTTCATGGATGGGCGAATGATATTGAAATATTTATTACTTCTCTTTCATTACAGCAAACTAATGCAGACTTAAAAAAGTTATATTATTTTAGATTACGAATATGATTCAACTGAATAACAAAGCTGTCCGATCATGGTCTTCTGCAGAAGAGCGTATAGAGGAGAGATTCGTTGCAATTCTTCCATTTTTCCATACTTACTCATTTTTGACAATAATGTCCACTGGAATGTATCAAGGTGCCCATACCTATTGTATACCCAAAATAGAGCAGCAAGCGTTTATCAGTGCAATCAAGCATCACAAAGTAGTTCATTTTCTTTTTCTACTGATTAAATTGTTTCAAATATGCCTTAAATGTAAATATGTGAACCATGTGTAAAATTATTTCTATCCTAAGCCGACCGTTCTACACTTGACAACACCCCTTTTCGCATTCATCCTGAAAACGACTGAAATTGGGGATGATGATTTGAAAAATGTAAAGAGCATAACAGCAGGAGCAACTCCAGTTACGAAGAAGATGGTTAATAACGTTCTCCTAAAAGCAAACCATTACGTTTTTCTGCAAGAAGGATATGGAATGACCGAATTGTCCCCTGTAGCTATGGCTTTGCGTCCTTCTTCAAAAAATGAGAAAATCGGTTCCGTAGGGCAAGTTTTGCCCGGAACAGTGGCTAAGATAGTCGATATAGACACAGGGGCAACGGTTGGGCCAAATCACCGAGGAGAGTTGTGGATTAAAGGTCCACAGGTAAGAATCCAATTGATTTTAACTTCCTTCTTATTCAAATATTTGGCAACTCTCTGTATAATACATTATTGCTTTAAGCAGATTATGAAAGGCTATAAAGATGGATTGGCGGAAACAAAAGCTATAATCGACCCTGATGGCTTCCTACACACAGGTGACTTGGCTTACTACGATGAGGATAGACACTTTTACATCGTAGATAGAGTAAAAGAATTGATAAAATGTAAAGGATTTCAAGTGGCACCCGCTGAGATAGAAAATCTTCTAAAGGAATACGAAGGTGTTGCAGATGCAGCAGTCATTGGAGTTCCAGATGAAAGACATCAAGAAGTGAGTTTAATAAGAATTGTATTCATAATCTATTTGCAAACATTTGATATTTTTCGGAAGCTTAACAATGTTTTTGAATTAGATTCCGAGAGCTTACATAGTAAAATCCAATCCTGCCCTAACGACAGCAGAAATTCATAAGTATATCAATCCACTCCTAACATCATACAAAAGACTCAAAGGAGGCATCGAATTTGTAGAAGCTATTCCTAAAAATAGCACTGGTAAAATTTTAAAAAGAATTCTAAGAGAGAAATACTTGAAAGAACACCCAATCAAATAGCATTGTAAAAATTCATGAAAAGAGAGTCAAAGTAAATTAATTGTGTGTAACAAATGCAAAATCTTTACATGAAAACAACTTTAATCAGAGGCATTTAGCAGGTAACAAGCATTGTTCATATACATATTTAAATTATTGTATTAAGTCCACGGTAGACCAAGAGGAAACATTATTGTACCTACAATATAGTAACCAAATGACCAGCAATATATAAACGAAGAAAAGAATGGAAAATCAACCTCCTTTTTACGATATTGGCACACTTCCATTCGATGAGTCTTTGCAATGTAAATGTATAAATATGGACAGGCTGATAATATAAGTCTAGTCGAGACCTATTTATGAATCAAAAAGACAATAATATAGTATATTTCAATGCATAATAGTCTTTAGATAAAACATTATTACTACAACTGCAAACTCAAAAATGGTTAAAATAGTACTGAAATAAATGATGTATTACCTGTACGTGTACACATAGGAAACAGAAAAATACTAGGAAAACTCCATGAAGAGTCATACTGAGATCACCAATACAATCATAGTATCGATAGTCAAAAATATACCGCAGCTGAAATATCATGGAAAATAAAAACTGTTCATGTAAATGTATCAAGCAAAACAAAAATGAGACTTTCTGAGACAAAAATGGATTCTTCATGACAATCACTTACATATAACCTCAATCTTTTAGCACATTCATACAAAGTTACGCAAAGTACTGGGGCAGCTAACAAGAAATTCGGAATTTGCTTGGCTTCGAAATAACTATACGAATAATAAACAAATCCTGTTTTAAGTAGCAGTAATTTTAGTTGTATTATAAACTGGGACAATGTGATATATTTTATATGCAGTTAATTACTTCAAAAATCCAACGTTCCAATAGCGCTTCTGTACGTACTGATAAGGCATCGTTAGCGCACTGAGGCAGTAAGGAGGAAGTTCTGAAACATCTATGTCATTACAAAATGTGTGCACTCCATACATCTGCAGTTTCAGAAACAGTATGTTATAGTAGTCATTATAAATCCTACAGATTATTTTCACTTTCAAATTAACAAGGTGCAAGACCAGGTTATACATGACATATATACCTGAAATATGGAGAAAGGAATCAATCCAACAACAATCATCACAAACCCCACCACTACTTCAGCTATACGGCTTTCATGTGTGTCTTTTCTGTGAGGCATAGTTTCACACAAGGCATTTCTGATGATATAGGCAGCTATAAATCCAAAATTCAATATGCCATTGGAACGGCAAATAGCACTCATTGATGCCATTATGACAGCTTTTACCGTATTTCTAAAACAAACAGATTCATTAACATTACTACATTTAAAGAATTTAGTACATTTGACTAAAAAGAAACGTAGATATAATGAGTTACCTTGTAAGAAGCGAATGGAAGACATTTATGGTGCAATAAGAAAACATGCTTTCTGTATAAAAGGCAGTATAAAATATCGATGCTGGATTGTAGCAGTACAAAAGGACGACGAAATCCGTTAAATTGTCAAGACCTCTATCACACCTTTTACTTACATCACGTAAAATTTCAACTGATTTTAGAAATAAAATACAATTTAGGGCAAGCCCGACAACCAATACAACTGAACTAAATGACATGAAAGGAAACATTATCGTATAAAATATTCGTGATATGCTGGAAACTGTCATTGGGAACAATGGAAAGAATGCCATAAAATGTTCGTCAGTGTAGCCTTTCGCAGCAATGTGTAAAAAGTATTGACCATCCCAATTCGAAAGACCTGAAACATAAGCATGCACAATGAGCCTTTTACTAATTAATAAAAATCGAACTTATTTTTATAATAATAATGGACTGAATCCACTCGACATTTGGAAGACCAAAAGTGTAAATTGTACAGCACGAATAGCACGATAACAGTAGAAAGTAAATAAAAGTTTGTGTATTGATGAAATTAAAAAGGACAAAAGCTTGAAGTTATTACTACATTGAATGAAACAATGAAAGACAGAGTGCTATGTAAACCTTCATTCAGCACGCCCATATAAAATACTTCCCCGTTCCCCATGGGGTAACATCGCTGATTGTATAACTACAACTTTTACTTTTAATGTACCATACTTTTTGATACAATCTGCATCAATTACCGGAAAGTGTGTTGTTGATGAATTTATCCACAACTGTGCCATAGTCTTCTTCGGGTGTAAATTTAAATCCGTCATTATTGTGATGGGGCAAAATTCGGGACACCAGATACTGCGATACAAAACGCACAAAAAATTATGTGTACCATGAATGAACAAAGATCAAACATCACTGCAGGCTAAATTCTGGTTCACAAAATATTTCAACATTTGCGCCAGTTTTAAACCAATACAAAATAATAGATGTAATTTTGTAAAAACAAAAAACCTGTATTATGAAGATAATTACTCTTGAAACAAGTGCAGCTTTTACATAGTTTTCTGTGGATGGAAGTTGTCGTTTCATCTCTTTGGATCTTGCAAAGTTGAACTGACGATCTTCCGGTAAAGAACTCTCTTCTTGCGTCAAACAGTAAGCAAAGTAATTCGGTTCAATCGGTTCTGTATCTAAAGCGAAGTTTTGTGTTGGTGTCTCTTTCCGAGTATATTTTGACAAATACTTGTTTGCAATTTTAGTAAGTGACGAGAACGGTTCGATTTTGACATAATTTGGTGAAGGCAGATTGTCTATATTTATTTCGCAATCTTCGTCTGACCCGGAGTCGTCGTCAGAAGAATACTGGACAACTTTAGTTTTTGGAAAGAAGTGACTGAAATCATCGATGTGCCGATCATAACAAAATATACATTCGCATTCGCCTTCCTGACTCCTGCGGGAAACTTGAATATGTGGATATTTTTTCCTCAACACCAACGATCTTAATTCTTTTCCGGTTTTTGTGACCCTGTCAAGACACTCTAGTTGATAAGGGGTCAAAGGCGGCTTTCGACTTGAAGAATTCTCACTACTGTCACTACTATAACAAGGATCGAAACTGCTGAACAAGTTCTGTGAAATACCTGAGAGCGGTTCAAGTAAGGCTAAAGCATATGAATGCAAAAGACACCATATTACTGAATACATTGTAATTAATTCTGAACACGTTGGACAAAAAAATCTTTAGTTGTCCTTTGTCATACATCGATTCACGTTTTAGGTTTTCTAGATGTTGTAAAAAAATACCGTAGCAAACATAATACCTACTTGCAATGCAATGGTGTCCAAAGTAACGGGTTATGGTTAAAAACATTTCAGGTTTCAACAGCAAATCATGGAATGGGAAGACATGAATCGTAGTGGTGGTTACGGCCGTGGTATTCGTTTTCAGGCTGCAAGCAGTTCGTCAGGAAAAGCGGCTATTCCACCTCCACCGAGTTGCCAAATAAATAGCAAAGGATTTGCTACTTTAAACTCTATCCATAAAACAGCCACATCTGTTGCTGATTCGTACTCAGCATCTGTAAAAAAGAGAAACCGAACAGAAGATGAATATTTTGAAGAAGAGGATGAACCATTGGCGTATATTCCAGCTCCAGGGAGCCCCTCTTATCAAGGAGCTGCGGCAGCTGATTCAGACGATGATGATCCTTTGGAAGCTTTTATGGCTGGAATTGAACAGGAAGTGAAAGTTCAAGCAGTTGCTCCTAAAGAGGCTGATAAATTTGGACCTAAAGGAGTGCGCGATGATATTGAAGGAGAAGATGATGAAGAGACTTACTATAGGTACTATTCATGTTTTCGAGGGTCAATCCAGCCATTTACCGACATTTATATACTGTCTTTACACTCAAAATATATGTACTTATCTCATATCTGAAATACTGATTTTTTTATAGATATGTTGCTGAAAACCCTAATTTCGGCAAAGATGAGGATTCAGATAATGATTTAGAATATGACGAAGATGGAAATCCAATCGCACCAAAAAAATCAAAGGTAAAAATGGAAATTAAACTAACAGCAACAACATATTCGATAGTTAACTTACACGAAATGTTTATATTTAATTTTATAGTATATCGATCCGTTGCCACCCATTGATCATTCAACAATCACCTACGAACCATACGTCAAGAACTTTTATCAAGAACATGAAGATATTCAACGTTTAGCAGAAGAACAAGTGGAGCAGTTGCGAAGTACACTAAGCATCAAGGTGTTTACTCCTATTTTTGTCCAATGAATCTCATTTCTTAACGAGTAATGTACATTGACGCTAGATATGATAATTCCGTTTACAGCATTCTTCTCAGTATATAAAAATTTGAAGTAAACTTACTCTTTTTCTGGCATGTTAGGTGAGTGGAGCTGCTCCTCCAAAGCCTGTAAGCAGTTTCGGGCATCTTGGATTTCCAGAAACTTTATTGAAATCAATTAGAAAATCCGAATTCACTCAACCAACTCCTATTCAAGCTCAAGGTATCCCAATCGCGATGTCAGGTCGAGACATAATTGGAATTGCAAAAACTGGAAGTGGTAAAACTGCAGCGTTTTTATGGCCTATGCTAATTCACATTGCTGATCAACCAGAACTTAAGCCGGGTGATGGACCAATTGGATTAATTCTTTGTCCGACAAGAGAACTAGCATTACAGATCTACAGCGAAGCAAAAAAATTCGGCAAAGTGTTTAATTTTACAGTGTGTTGTTGTTACGGAGGAGGTTCAAAATGGGAACAATCGAAAGCCTTAGAAGCTGGAGCAGAAATTGTTGTAGCAACTCCTGGTAGAATGATTGACATGGTGAAAATGAAAGCAACAGATTTGTCAAGAGTTACTTACCTTGTTTTGGACGAAGCAGATCGAATGTTTGATATGGGGTTCGAAGTACAAGTTAAGTCAATTTGTGCTCATGTCCGTCCTGATAGACAAACACTTCTTTTTAGTGCCACTTTCCGTAAGAAAGTGGAAAAGCTTGCTAGAGTTGCCTTGTCCGATCCAATACGAGTGGTACAAGGAGACGTTGGAGAAGCTAACGAAGACATTACCCAACACGTTCTAATGTTACCATTGGGAGGAGGAAAGTGGGTATGGTTGCTACAACGTTTAGTCGAATTCACTGCTGCAGGATCAGTGCTGATTTTCGTTACAAAAAAGGTACTCCAGCAGATGTTTATTTGAACTTATTATTAATCTTTAATATTATTCGTATTTTCGTATTATTTCGTAGATTAGCCGTATAGTATACTTATAGTAAATCATTAAACTTATTTCGGTTTTACAGATAAATGCTGAAGAACTGCACACTAATTTGAAACTCAAAGAATGTGACGCTTTATTGCTTCACGGAGATATGGATCAAACAGAAAGAAATAAAGTAATAAGCGCCTTCAGAAAAAAAGAAGTGGACATTTTGATTGCTACAGATGTGGCTGGTAACTTATTTCTATTCGTTGACAGATACAATTAATGACTTATTATTATTATTATTATTATTATAATTATGATGTTCAATTTCATTTTTATAGCACGAGGGTTGGACATCCCCCATATAAGAACAGTTGTCAACTTTGATATTGCTAGAGATATTGATACACATACTCACCGAGTAGGACGAACAGGCCGTGCCGGAGAAAAAGGAACCGCATATACCCTTGTAACTGAAAAAGATAAAGAATTTGTAGGTCATTTAGTTCGTAACCTAGAAGGAGCCGGTCAAACGGTGCCAGATGATTTGATGGAGTTGGCTATGAAGGTAAAATAAACCGTGCCCTCATTGTACAATAAAAATACACACACACACAATTGAATGTGTTCTGATAATAACATTTTAAAATGTTTTGCAGAGTTCATGGTTCCGAAAGTCGAGGTTCAAAGAAGGAAAAGGCAAACGAGCTGCCACGGTTGGAACTTACAGAGGTCTTGGATACCAAGGGGACGCAAACTCTAAAGCGGCTGCTAATACTGCAGCTGCTCAGAACTTTCAAATGCCAGCTTTCAAGCCAGGCCTTGTAACTGGAAATGTTTTGGCAAGCGCCAGTATTGCAGGGGGTGCATTAGGCGGTGGAGGACCAGCATCTGGAAGATTAGAAGCTATGAAAGCAGCTTTTAAAGCCCAGTACCAAAATCAGGTAATATATCATTTGCGAAATGTTTCATTATTTTCGATTCCAGTATTTTATAACAAAAATGTTATGTTTTACCCTCCAGTTTAAGGCTTCTCAAGACAGTCAGCACCATACCTCAAGCCTCAGAAATCCAGAAATGCTACCTCCTCCACCTCCACCACCAGTTTCACCTTCACCGCCCAAAGTTCAAGAAGATAGCGATGCCCGTGCCAGAAGGAAAAGGTCTAGATGGGACTAATTGTTGTGTAGTATAGAAGATTGAAAACCTTTAATTATTTGAAATTTATTTTTTAATTATCACAATTACCTTTATTGTGTTATTTAATTATGTTATCGATAATACTGTTATTACTATTACTATGTACGTTACAATTAGTTTCTGTACGCTAGTTCTAAAGTAGATTTGAATGCTATGTGAATAAGTGGATGTTTTTGTACATGCAATTTTCTTCCTTGATATATGTCGCTGCATGTATTTTATATTACGGAACAAGAAAAATTATATTTATCTTGTATAGTTTTTGAACATCAGCAATTGTAGCTATATAACTCGTGACTTTGAAATTTCAGAAAAGTGTTTTAAAAATAGCGTCTTATGCGAATAAACGGTCCAGTTGGGAAGTTTTTTCAAAGACTGATATATATGTTTATTCATAAACAGACAATATTTACATTTATCAATGTACTGGAAATGTGTATTTCAAAATCCTGTTATACTACTCTAGATTCAACCCACCAAAACGTTAACTTTCTATTCTGTAGGCTACTTAGGCTAAGCACATTTGGTGACCTTAAGCTTCATTTTAGCAGGAGCATCGTCATCAGAACCACTTTCCTCTTCTTCCTCTTCATCTGACACATCCAAATCACCGAATTATGAAACTGAATAAGATTTTATAATAATAAATGAAACAAAATAAAAGAGTTGCTTCTATACCTTTAGATTCGTTTTGTTCTTCCTCCTTTTCTTCTGAGTTCGAAGCTTCTAATCTTTTACGTGCTTCTGTAAACACCGACTGTAAAACAATTGAATCCTCGTGAATGAGGGAGGCATCCTCGTTGTAGAACTGAGCATTTTTACACAACTGCATAAAATCTCTTTCGACATCATCCACATCAGCGTACTGAAATGTTTAGTTATCAATTAATAATCAATTTTTTAACGTTTTCAATTATCAAAATCAAGATACACAATGGTGATATAGACTTGAAAAACTTACGCCACTGGCTTCAATTTTAGCCAAAATCTTCTTTATATCTATTGGTTTTTTGATTATTTCGTAATAATCAGGGTATTCCCGTCTACTGGGTAGTTTCATAAAAGGATCACTCAAAACCCGGCCTTCACTGTCCGCATACTGTACAATAACATCCATAAGCTTCCTCATCTGTCGTTTTAAAGCTGGAGAAATGTTTGCCTTCTGATTGGAAGTGTGCCCTTCGGAAAGCTTAGGTCGTCCTCTCTTGCGAGGAGGTTCTTCTTCGTCGTCTTCATCAAATCTTCTTCCTCCTCCTCTCTTTTTACTTTTTATCTTCTTTCTACCTCTTGAAGAAACAACAACTTGCTCTTCCTGCTCTTCCTCCTGCTCTTCACCGCCCTCCATAGCTCCGATGACTTTGAGCCACTCTTTCTCGGTAAGAGAATCACTGTAGTCAACTTCCTTACGTTGTCTAGATCCTCTACCCAATGAGCCCGGGTCATCATCATCTTCATCCCACATGCCCTGATCATAGTATACAGTATGAAATAACCATTTTGAAATCATTAATATTTAATATTGCAAAAGTAAGTGTGCTCACATCATCATCTTCTCGTAAAAGCCAATCAGGCAATTCACTTTCTTCCATAAGAGCTGCTTGTGGTCCGTCCTTGTCTTCCGCAGCCTTTTTGTTTCTTTCAACGTCCATTTTCATAAACAACTCCATTTCATCGTCACTTCTTGCAATCCAATGGTTAATTACTTCATCTTCTGGTACTTCGTTTTCTTCCTCGTCATCTGCTTCATCTTGATGCAAAATTGTTTGAAGAAATTGTTTTCTTTCCGTTCCAGTGGATTTTTGATCGAACATTCCTGCTTGAATGACCTATACGAATCCATCATTAATACACAAATTAAATTAATTTCAGAAATTCTCATGAAATGATTTATGTTTACAGAACAATGGGCACACCTTTTCGTCCATATTGAGTTTGTAACGGGCTGCTGCCAAAATTCTTTCCTCCACAGAATTGACCGTCATCAAACGAAGAACACGCACTTCGTTCCTTTGTCCTATACGGTGAGCTCTGTCTTGAGCTTGAAGATCCTTTATGAAAATAAACAAACGTGTATCTTACAGAGTGATATTTTAGGCAGAGGAACAAATTATTTAGAAAACACAAATCATGCTTACTTGATGAGGATTCCAATCGGAATCAAAAATAATGACAGTATCTGCTGTCTGTAGGTTAAGACCAAGACCTCCAGCTCTTGTACTAAGGATGAATATAAAATAGTCAGAACCCGCCTCATTGAACTTTTTGAGAAGATCTCCCCTGTCGTCAGATCTGGTTGTTCCATCCAGTCTCAGATATTTGAACTCACGATATTTGAGATAATCCTGTATCATGCATAATATTAATTGAAAAATTTTCAGTAACAATTATTTGTTAGCAATTACATAATCATAATATTAATGATAAAGTTCAGGTCTGGTAGGACTTGCCTCCATAATGTTCATAAGTTGTGTCATTTGACAAAATAGCAAAACTCTGTGGTTACTATCCTTTAACTTAGGTAAGATTCTGTCCAGCAGTTCAAATTTTCCGGATGAACGATAAATATCAGCACTATCCAACAAAGACAAAGTTTGTTTCTTAGAACTTTTATATGAAATAAAGGTATCACTTGTGACAGATTGGACACGATGACAAAATAATTTAGAACTTACTTAACATTTCCAGATTGGTCAATGTATGCATCCTCTATGTGTTGGAACATAAATGGATGATTGCACAGTTTTCGCAATTGCACAATGGTGTTCATCAAAGCCTTTGTACTACCTTTGCCAGACTTCCCTTTCTCAGAACCATCAGTGAGTAAAACACCTTTGCTTTGCATGTGTCTATAGAGAGCTCTCTGTAAGGCAGACATTTCACATTTGATAATGTATTCCGTTTTGCTTGGGAGCTGTGATTCCACCTCTTTTTTCAATCTTCTCAACAAAAACGGTCTCAATACTTTGTGCAAACGTCGAATAATCAAAATAGTTTCTTCCTCGTTTAGCTCTACTTTCTCTCCAGTGGTTGCAAATGGGGCATTGAACCATTGCTCAAAAGTTGAAGATGACTTGAAAATTGACGGCAGAAGAAAGTTAAGAAGAGCCCATAATTCGGGTAATTTGTTCTGAAGTGGAGCTGAAAAATTATAGTGAAAACATAGTTTGTAACAACTTTACGTTAAACCTATTAATAAATGTGATGTGCAGTGTTTCAATTTTATACAAGCACTTACTTCCTGTAAGAAGAAGTCTATGAGGAGATATGTAGTGGGTATTAAGAATTTGGGTTAATTTACAATGGTGATTTTTCATACGATGACCCTCATCAATTATCATGTACTTCCATTTTATCTGTCCAAATCAATATAAATTAAGGTCATTTACCCAAACTCAAATACATACATGACACTGGGGATAATCGTTTAGTGAAAGGAAGAATATCACTATATGATAATAATATTATAATACAGATAATAAAAAATTATACATATGACATATGACAAAAAAACAGCGTTTATTACCTTTGAAAGAACTGCTTTGTCCTTGATGATGTACTCATAGGTTGTCAATAAAACATTAAATTTTGTAGCTCGCATTTGGTTTTGGATGGACCTTCGCAAGGCAGGGGAGCCTTTGTAAGCAACAACGGAGACAGTAGGAGCCCACTTTTCAAATTCAAGTACCCAGTTACTGAGCGTCCTAAAAAAGAAATAATTCAAATTATAGTGATACTTTAAAGTTTCCACGTTTACTTATTGTCAAAATTAAAGTTTAATATAAAAACTTACGACAGGGGAAGGATAATAAGAAAGGGTCCCAGATTCTTTTTCCTTTCCATTAAAAAGGTAACGAGTGCAATAGTTTGAATTGTCTTCCCCAGACCCATTTCGTCTATGTGAAACAAGTCGTCAGATGAATCAGAAATACATACATTATTTTGCTGTATAAACTAAAATCATTTATTTGAAATTATATGATTACCTGCAAGAATTCCATTCAAATTGTTGTTGTAGAGAGAGACCAACCACTCCAAACCCTTTGAAACAGTTTAAATATTAGCTGAATGATTATTATGCGCAACTAAGCCAGTTTGGCTAAACATTATAACAATTAAGTAGATATGCTACTCCACATTAAAAATACCTTGATTTGGTATTCCTTCAGTTGTCCATTGACCATAATCGTAGCTTGTTCATTTACCGTTTCACGAATTGTATGTGCAATACTGAAAGAGAAATAATGTTACCACAAATAATTATATTGCATTCCTAACTTTACATACTTTTAGGCACTAAATTTTTTAAGTATCTTACCCATAGTAAGTCATTTCTCCACTCATTTTATATTCATCATCCTCAGTCTTTGCCTTAGCTTGCTGAATAACTTCTTTAGCCTGTTCTTCGGGAATTTCATCCGGGTCCCTCTCAGCTAATTCGATTGGCTTAATGACAATAGGTACAACGGGCCCTAAAACAAAAACAATTCCAATCAGTCAAATATAACCATATGAAATATCCTTAAGCCTATTCTATTTAACATGTAATGAGTGAAAAAGACTGATAAATAATTGTTACAATTACCAGCAACAGCAACCTCTTCCTCATCTGAAGAATCTTCCTCTGAATCTTCTTCATTGTCTTCAGCCGCTTCCCAACCTGGATGAAGTTCTAACCATGCCTGAAGTTGCGACGTTGTGGGAGCGTCGTCTCCTGTAAGTGTTTTTCCAGTTTCTTTTTCAACGACAGCAACCCTGGCTTCAGCGGCTTGAGTGCTAGCTTCTGGTTGCACACCTTCTACAGGTTGGTCTTCTCCCTCCTTTGGCTTTTTCTAAAGAGAGTAAACAATTTAAAATCAATTTGAAAAGTCTCTATGATTTTGATTCGTTAGAGAAAATTGAAATGCTACCTTTTTCTTCTTTTGTTCTCTTTGTTTTCTCCTTTGTTCCATTTTGTGCTGCTTCACCATTTCGGTTAAATTGGCGATATATTCATCTGTCTGAGACAATAAGAAAGCCAAACGTTTATCTTTCTTTTGATCAATGAGTTTTCTGTACCCTTCTTCGTCCTCGGCCATCAATCTTCGCATACGTTCCTTCTCAATTCTCTCTTGCTCTTTCTTCTGTTCTCTTTCCGCATTAACATGGTACAACATAACCGCTTTATTGAGACGACTAATCTTAATTTGATTGTTTTTATAATGCTCCCTGAGATCCTTTCCGTGCTGAATAACGGCATTAAGGAACTCTTGATGCTCCTGTCGTCGTCGTTTCTCACTTTCAACTTTCTGTTGTTTTTCTAGTTTTTCCGTTGCTCGAGCTTCTCTTAGACCCTGTCGTTTAGTACGTTTGTAAGCGTTGATTTGGTATGACGTCTCTAACGACGTATCTCTTCGCATACAGGCGACGACCTTAAAATACATGAAATGCCATGAGTAATCGCAGTCGTAGCAGTCATAGTTTAAATAGAATTTTGCCAATTAGTAAACGATCTAACCTCTTGTCTAAGCTGTCGCTGAAAATTATAAAGCCGTAAAGCACGAAGTTCCAATTGAGCCATGCTTTGTACATCTTCGCCCATTGTAGTCGGGAGACCACTAAGTTGTTGCAATCTTGATAATATTCTGTTTGAAAGCCTGCAATCAAAATATATTTTCCAGTAAACTACAAGGCACACGTTCAATTAAAACGTTGAAGTATTGAGATATTATACCGATTTTCTCTTTCGTGAAGAACAACAAGAGGATCTATTCCTGTAGGCTTTTCTATTGACGAAATTCTCTGCTGTTTCTGTCCAGGAGCAGGTGGAGGAGGTCCTTGTTGAGGTTGGGGTTGCGGTGGAGCAGCAGGAGGAGGTCCAGTTTGTGCAGATAGAGCCGCTACTGGTTGCGGTATCTGCGGAGGATGATGTACCCTTGGTGGCAATGGAGAACTTCCTGGGGCTTGAGGGCTAGCCACTGGAGGTTGAACGGTCGCTGGAGGCGGTAACTGCCCGGGTGCTGGACCATTAACTGGTTGAATAGGCTCAGGAGGTGGAACTGTAGGTGGCTGTGGATGAGGACTTGCCATAGCACTTCTAGGAGGTTGCTGAGGTGGAGGTTGAGGCATTCCACCTAGTATATGCAAATAAATTTTTAAGATTATTTATTGTTCTAAAGTTCTTTAAGTTCTTAAAAAAGGCTTGTATACAACGTTTGTAAAAATTGAAATTATAACTAACCTTGCATTTGATGTGGCGGCCTTGGTGGAATCTGTCCTGGCATCCCCGGCATCCCCGGTGGAGGAGCCTCGGTTCGTCTCCCTTGAATAGCAGCCAATAGTCCAGGTACTATTGGACTATTTCTAGCCAAACAACGGTACCCCATTATTTGTGCCTTTAGTTGTTGGATTTGCTGTGGAGAAAATACTGATGGTTTATTAGGATCCGGTAAAGGTATTGAAGGAGCTACTGGAGGAGAATGTCCATATCCTGGCATCTAAATAAAAATTATTGCAAAAAGTTGAAATTGATTTAATTTTCTTTTCAAATCTATTTGAACCAGTTTGTTTTATGACTATGCCATAAAAATGTACATAATTGTAATAATAATTTGTAATTGCTCATACATAGGTTGTACTAGTTCGGACATGACGTTGATCAGCCGGGGGTCCTGAAGGCGAAACTCCAGCAGACGGTCCTCCAACTTGTGGTGGAGGTGCCATAGGCTGTTGTTGATGCTGCTGATAATGATGATGTGGGGGTGGCTGTTGTTGATGAGGGTGAGATGGTACTGGAGAACCCATTGCCGTCGGTGGTCCACCAGGTCCTTGCGGTGGATAAGGAGATGTCATATGAGGTGCTGGATAGTGGGGAGCACCTCCAGGAGGCGGGTGATGCTGAGGAGGCCCCATCGGATTTATTGCCGGTTGCGGAGGACCCATTGGAGGCAAAGATTGCTGCTGCGGAGACGACATCCGCCTAGATACAACCAAAAAACATTTTTATTAAAAACATTGCATTTTCATCATCGTGTGATAATCTGATAATAATAATATTGCTATTTAGTCTTTACCAGTATTTAGAAAAACAAAGTTTGAGTTAAGGGGACCATTTTGGATTTGGAACAAGGATATTAATTTATAAATGCCACCATATATACACTTTATAAACTTTACATTATCATGTACACGAAAATCAGCACGAGAATGACATTATTATCTTAAAAACACAATTTACACTGTTAATTAAATTAATTTATTAGAGGTGCACTTGATTGTGTAAAACTTGCCTTATTTTGGGTGTCGGTAGTGAGCAAAATATTTATCCTGTATAGTTCGCGTTTACGTGCCGTAAACAACACCGAACTCGTACGAAATAAACTGTTTAGGCAGCACTATCCTAAAAGTTGTTTTCTTTTGAGTTGTCAAAATTGACTTCAGTCGGTTTGATAAAAGTATTCTCCATTCTAAATGCTAATTTTTACATTTTACGGCTTTGTAAAGTATATTTGTGAGCGTAAAATAAAGATTTGTTTGCTGTCGCTGTCTAAACTTATTAGATAATCTAAACTCCACTTTTGACTTTGAGTTTTGCAGCACAGCGCATAGCGTGTGATAATGGTTCGCTTAATATATCCCTATGATATCACCGAGGTATAAAATGGATTATAAACAGTTTAAGTTTAGAAGGTAAAGCTTTGTATAAAACACCAACGCAAACCTTACCACATAAACAGCTTCTATGAGAGTAATGCAGTGGTAAACGTATATTACTCAAGTCGAAGTGTCGAAGTCCACATAGAATAGAAACTTGCTAAAGCTAAAAAGCTAAAGAACTGTGTAGACCTATAATAAAATATCACATACACATCCACATACACAACTTACTAGCAAAAAGTAAACCAACCCCAAACATTTGTTGTAAATAAGTACCTAGATGGAAACTCTCTGCAGATATTTAGTACAAACTCAACTCGTTAGCCTTTACATTTCTCCTGATTCATGATGTCATGTAAATATACAAGTGTAAATATATTATATAGACATATATGTCAGGTCATGTCATGTCATTCATAATTATTAAAGCACCTATATGTGATGTGCCAAATGGTAGGTATATAATATATACTTATAGCTATACCTATTTAGGTATATCGCTAATAGTTTACATGTTGTTTGTAAACAGAAATGAATTTTTTTCTTTATCTTCTGACGGACGCTTTTTCATGAAGACATGTTCAGAAAGATAACATTCAAATGTTTTTCGGTGCATATTTAGGTACATAAACGCATTATTAGCATTATATTATATTTTATGTGCTTATAGCATACTATATCTTTGAGTTTAACTTCAGTCAACCTTGTTAAACTTAAAATATTATATTGAAACAAGAACATTTAGGCAAATGATTTTTTTATAATTACATTTTGCTTAAATGGTTTTTTTAAATGATCTCTTTCGAGTTTTAAACATCTATGAATATAAACGTCAACGAGAATGTATAATATGAAGTAAGTGAAAATAGTATATAGTCATAATTAGATTAAACAAACGTACTAACCTCGATTTCTTCTAAACCCTAAAATTCTGTCTCATCTGTTTGGAAATGGGAATAAATAAATTCTCATCATCCTGAAAAATACAGTTTCTTCAATTCAATAAAATATTTTGGGTCTTAATCTTCTAAACTCCTTAAGTCCTTATGCATTTTTTGTAAAGCTTTACATAGGTAAAGTAGTTAGAATTTGGAAAATGTTCTGAGCACATTTACAACTTGAGACTTGATATAATTGTACCTAAAAAATACTTTACAAACTTTACAAATTACAAACTATACATTGGGCAATGAATAGTCTGTAATTTGTAAAGGTGACCTTTTTATAGGATTTCATGTAGCGTAATGTAAGCTTATACAACACATGTTCCGTTGCAAGTGCACTACTCATGCTTGGTATAAGATTACATGAAACTTAATTAATTTTATTCAAGTTCCCTGCCGTTACGTTATGTATAAAAGGAAAAGACAAAAAGGAAACTGGATGAAAAATTAAGGCCAAGATAATTATTATCTTAGTACGAAGCTACAATTTGTTCCCTTATTAATTCCTTATCTAAAGATAAAAAGATTGATCAAACCAAATAATAACTATTCAATTTCTATCAAAGCCTACATGATACATTTTTACTTTACATAATGCCTATAGATACAGAAAGACCGTACAAAATTAGAACATGCAGAGGGCGCCCAATATAAAATTTATTGTGGCATATACGAAGAGACTAGAAAAATAGCAGCAGATTTGTCTGAAATTCTACTTTTATTCTCTACAGCTGTCATTATTCTCTTTCTGACATTCCACAAGCAATGAATCCAATTGTTTTTTACTTGACTGTGTTTACGTGTAATGTTGAAGCAATAAAATATCACGGGAGTGTGACTGTGTGACTCGCCTGTGTATCATGTGTCGTGATTCTGTTGCGTATTCGTGCAGGAAAATTTTAGCAGGTTTCTCTCCATGATCAAGAGATAATGGCGATTTATTAGTTCGTCATATGTGAAAGCTTTACTACTTGATTGACGTTCTATCAACATATAATATCGCCTCACTCAACCTTTGGTAAGTTCCAAGTTAAATTGTTTCAAATAATTATATTAATTGTGCACAAAGTGTACATCCATAATAATTATATTCAAGTTCGTAGC
This sequence comes from Pogonognathellus flavescens, assembly GCA_019776165.1. Taxonomy (NCBI): domain Eukaryota; kingdom Metazoa; phylum Arthropoda; class Collembola; order Entomobryomorpha; family Tomoceridae; genus Pogonognathellus; species Pogonognathellus flavescens. Next base: position 23,717 of record JABASD010002714.1, read on the forward strand.
AGTTATTGATACGAATACCAGATAAACCTTTAGGTAGACGTATTACATGTTGTATTAACGTGTATTAAATTATTACTAACTAAACACAATCAGTTTACAGTTTACACGTACGCAAAAGCCAGCCTGTAGACTGTATAGAGTGATTTTGTTTATTAGGTAATCGTTTTTTATGTTTGGTAATATTGCGAGACATTTTCATGTATTATTAAATCTGTAAACCACTTTTACACGTATTTGATGGTGAATAAAACTGCGATGCAATTTTGTACATTGTGTAACGCAGTTTTAATAGACTCTGTAGACGGGTTAGATATATTTCACCATTAAAATCAATTAAATGTTAATTTATATATATTAAATTTCCCATATGAACAAAATGTGTACATGTATACCTTCAATACAAGTTGGTATATTAAGTTAGGTATAACATGTACTATGTAATAATGCTGACAGATTTTATATTTATTTGGGTTTATTTATCATGCATGTAATTTAGTTTATAAGAAACGATAACGATAATATGATGGGGTTAAAGTTAAAATTTGTATTCGTAATCATTCGTTTAATCGTATCGTATCTGTCAATGCCCATTCCGTATTGGTGAATGTTTGATAGTGAAAGTGTATATTATATTGAATATAATAAATAATGTCAATGCTGAATCATTTATATTCATTAGTAAGTTTTGCGTAGTCAGTATAGCTTACAAGCAAACCACCAGAAGTGTCATAAGCCGATTCGAATGAAACTTTACATGGCGAATGCTATGGCCAATTGTACATCACACACAAAAAATTAGCTGCTAATACGCAC
>JABASD010002715.1:0-24527 GCA_019776165.1 Pogonognathellus flavescens
TATCAGTGGATAGATTGGTTATGTTACCGGGTTGGTATTGTGATCGGGTGGGTAGAAACATTGTACCCAGTGTGCATAGTGCAAACATATTACAGTTAGTGCATTAATTGCCTTTAATTGTATTTGCAACAATATTTAGTTTCAATATGGCTGTATACATAACAGAACAGTAAATCTCAACAATTCTCTAATTTTTTAAGGCAGACAATTTGAGGCGAAAGCATTTTCAGGAAAAATTGAATCTCATATTTAGTGTAGAAAATAATATGATGTACATAACCAATTTGTATCTGTATTTCTGTATCAAAACATTTTAAACTGGTGCTGTAAACAATTTAAAAGGTCTACTAAATACTAAATTTAGCAGATTAGATTTTCACTTTGATTTCAATGACAAGTGTGCAAACTTGAACAAGCGTGGATCAAAGAAAAGAAGGATTTGTTCAAGGATTGCTGCATGGGTTCTGCGAATGCTTGTGAGAGTTAGCAATTGTATCATTCAAAGTGAATGTGTTCAGTGAAGGTGCTATACGTTTCTGTCGTACTTATCTATGTGACTATGGATAGATGAACATGAGATAGTGTTGTTTGCACTTTAGGTTACATTGTGTAAGTGCCATGATGTATGTGCTCAATGTTATCTGTCAACACACACAAGGACGACCAAAGAGTGACTGACTGAAGAGCAACTTAATTATTGCTCTCTCGTTTGAAAGCGTTGCTCAAGAGCAGACTTGTCCTCACTAGATTCTTCACACTACAACTAACAACACTCAATACTCTACCTATACGTAATAATATAAGTAAACACACAGTATATACCTATATAGCAATTCTATATTGTAAAATTAGATTCAGTACATTATCGTAGAATTCTGCGTTTCATCCTTTAATACAATATTATGACTATGACTTTCATTCATCTTTGACGGATATTGTTGTTATTGTTTCCTTTTGATTCAACATCAAAGATTATTTCCAGTTTTAATGTGAGGATGAACTAGGAACAGCGTACCATGTATAAAGCAGCGTATAATTTTATAACTTTTGGTTAAAACAAGACATGTCTAGGTTATGCAGACACATCTACAAACAGTCCGTTTGCATTTAAGTGTCTTATTACGATGCTTAAAATTATTCAACAAATTGTGACACCCTACCAAAGTGTCCATTTGTACTGTGTCTAAAAATACCAAGTGTTATTAGAATGGTGGCAGATTGGAACAATTCTGGACCTAATTAATTTAGCAATAATAATTATTAACACCTTTGACATGTTATTTTACTTCAAATATTTCAATAAATCATTTTCGCCATTGTCATTTTTATTTTCAAACTGTTAGGTAATTGATTATCTGTCGAAATGCTGCAATAATGCATTAATATTGTGTAGGTATTACCTTTCCTTCGTACTTAGGCAGTCTTTGTAGACTTTGTAATTCATTTCGGAATTGTCAAGGTACAAGGTATTTGTCAGATTACTCACTCACCACCGTACGTACGACTTTACGATCCGAATCCGTGTTTTACGATATTGCAATTCATATTTCACTTTTGCTAACTTTCTTTCTAGAAGTCAAACGGAACTAACCAAATAATTTGTAATAATCGATAAACGTCATTTGCAATTGATACAATTGCATTAAAACATTCGTATGCATTGCTATTACGTTAGAATTGTCTAATGAACCTAGGGTAATAGTAATGAACCTATAAGAGTGGTTTAACTGCTTTTAGTGTAAGCATCTTGGTTTTAAAAATTGGCTGTAGGAATCTACAACAAATTAGCCTTACGTATTTTCATAAGAACAACGGAATAAAATATTTTGACTAAAATTACAGACACTTCTTGTTCTCAGTTTTCTGAAGACCTTTACGATCTCAACTGCAAAGTTGTATTCTCAATGGAATTTTTAGTTTGGTTTGTTGTACTTTTGTTCGATACAATTGTTAACCTCCATACTTTTTGCACTTTGCCCCAATTTTCTGTTTCAAACTCCAGTTAAGTATACTAACACAGAGATAAATCGCAATTTCTTCTACTATGGTATATCTATAACAATAGTTATGTAACCCTGAATTTTCAATAAATAAGAACTATTTTCTTTCCATACCAGAGCTCTCTCAAAGAAAGTGCAATATTTTTGTAGCTTTTGTTATATAAAATACACACAATGGATATATGTACTTACTCTGTGTACACTTAATATAACTCTTTAGGTACATCACACAACTAAAGAGCTCGTATGTCAGAAGTCAGAACATTCTTTGGTGTTGCAATACATTTGTATCGTAAGAAGTCTGGTGAACAGTGAAGTCATTCTACTATTCCTCCGAGTAATACTTAGATTTCGTTTTTTCCATCTGAGAAATGTAGGACACGACCGTTTCAATTTTACTCATAGACCATATAAGCCACAGAAACACTCTGTCCTATATACCTACAGATATATAGAGACAATACATCGTTTCGTAAGTCTCAAAGACTTTGCTTGGTATATTATACAATAATGGCAGTATGTAATACATAGTAACTACTTCTCCATATACGGACTTTCACATTGTTGTATGTACATTGTATATATACCTATATATACATAGAAATAATACACTGTAATGTGCAGTGGGAACACACAAGAAGGGCCTGCAGTGCAAATACAGACATGACTACGAACTATACGAGTCATTTCGATATCTGTTGAAAATATCAACATTATAAGGTACTTGCAGTCATTCATGATGTCTGGTGTGTGTGTTTGGTGTGGGAGAAGGTGTCTATACTAAATAAAACCATATAGAACACACTTAAGTGCCTATATCTCCATATAAACGTTATGACTGTGTATTTATATAAGTGTGTCACATATCTGGTACACACTTATAGTATTTTATAGAAGAATTATGTACCTGCTGCGGGTTCACCCGCCTAGGGACATTAAGGCTGGCCATATACAATTTAGTATTGGATATTAAGTATTTGCCGACTTTCATACGGCACTTATATCAAAGAAATGACGGTATTTCCGTCCGGTTGCCAGTTGGTAATGCAGTTGACGTTGAGTCTGGTCGGTGAATACTCGAACACTGACTGAATAGATGAAAGAGCTATTTGTGCCACCATTAAGGATATATGGAGGCCTGCGGCTAGAGTAATATTGACTACATTAGTGAAACTAAAGTATGAAGGAGCAGAGTATTTAGCAGAAATAGAAATGAACATATAATGCACCAAAAGTAGTCGTGAAACTAAGTGAGAGAGAGAAACAAGTTTTGTTTCATTACAAATGCATTCGCTCCCTATTTCACCATAAAGTTATAAAACAGGACAAGACAGAACCGCAACAACGGAAGTCAGATAAATAATGTTATGTACTGTGTTTTCCTACAGCTACACTTATAAAACAAGGGGTCGTGGTTGTAACAGTAATATATACACTATATATACTTATATATGCACTATATGACATATAGTATGACATATATAGTACTTAACCCTATATATATGGTAGTGGCATATGAAAATAAATGTTCCATTATATAATATATGTTTCGTAAGTGTTTTAGTATATATTTTGTATAGTTATAGGCTGTACACACACAAATCCCACATATTATCTGGGGTGAAGGTGGACCAGAATGAAACATGAGCTTTTGTTCTTGGACAGTCGTGTATTATGTAGCGAGTTTCAGTTTGTCTTGTGTTTCCTTTCTCCTGTTCTTCTTCTTCTTCTCTGGTCTCTGACGACGACGCGACTACTGGTAGCAGTCTCTGTACGAGAGTGGACTACTCCTACTCTTTCTTTTCCAGCAGTCCTTAGAGAAAATCCCTAGTGACCCATTCACAACATCTGGTGCAAACCACGTCTAAAATTATTTTCACAATTATCACTGGGTAGCCAATGTATTTATGTCGTAAGATTTATATCGCATGCTTACTTTTACCTTAGACTTTCTCTACAACTCAATTAGGTTTCGGCTAAAATGAAAGAAATTAATTACCCAGCTCATGTGCAAACATAAAATACATAAATATTTTTTTCTCGTATATGACATGCAAGACAAATAACAATTACTGTTCTACTATAGACTCTTATTTCCTATATGGTACTTTGTAATGCCAGGAAATGCTATATACACTACTACTAATACTGCAACGTTTAAATCAGCTGCGGAAGTTTTTACAAATAAGAACATGAGAAATTCCTGCAGGATTACATAACTACTATATACCTACATACATTTTATGTATAATCGCATACCTATACACAGAGTAGTGGGTAGGTAAGTATTATGATGATGAAAACACGAAAAAGTAGTTCAGAGTTGAGGAATGAATTTAAATACAGCAATATACATAGAGAGCTCCATACAAATAAGAAATCCAAGAAAGACCAACTGAATTGAGTTACGAAAAGATTTGTAAAACGAAACACACCGTCTACTTACTTTCCGTTTGCGTGTGCAGAGTGCTGTGTCTGAGAATCAGAATCATACATGCACATATCTAATACATGCTCTTGCTATTACATCATCATATGAGTAAAGCACTAAAAGTGCCAACCTTCCCGTAGATACGGCACAAATCCTTACTTTACTTATTTTAGTACTGCCACGTACAAAACTATGACTATTTCACCAGGTTTGTGCGAGAAAGGGGAGAAATCTAATCTGTTTTCCAAGGTAATGTAATGTATTATGTAAAGATGCAATGCAAGATGTGAATGTGATACATGTACAGTAGGATTAAACCAGCCTAGCACATATTATATATGTAGTACGCGTATGAATAATAATAATAATACCTTGTATACATGTGTGTATGTGTTCCTTGATTTAAAATACAAACACACATAGCAGAGAGATGCACTCAAAACATCTTTCTAATGGGAAAGCAAAAAATGACTCACACAAGAAGAAAACAAAAAAGCAAGCTGTCTACTTCTCTCCACAGCTTTAGGGGAGAACACTTTGCCTATATACCAAAAAACATAGCCTAAGGTCCAAGCTCCTACCATTATTAACCCATCGCTCTCTTTTTCCTATACACGTACTGTACACATACATTACCTTATACATTCCATATTAAGAATACATGCAGTACAGAACCATTTTGAAAATAATAATACGATTACTCGTATATGTGTAGTATTCTAAGTACGTACACACATATAGGTACTACTAGTGCTAAAATATTAAATTACTATCTCGTATAGGTAAAGTATTAAATTAGAGGAATGAATATATTACTTAAAGTAAAATATAAAGGGAGTTATGCGGGAGACAGTGAGATGCGACGGTATTCACGGGCGCTGGCAGCAGAGGGAAAAGAGAAAGATGAGCAAGACAGACGATAGGCAGGAGGTAACCATTTGCTATCAAGCCATGCTTATCAATCTTTCCATTTTCCTAATCTTATAATGAATGAATGGAATACGGATGGGCGGATTAGTGTGAAGACAGAGAGTGATTTTTCAAAGGAGTCACAGGAAGAACACTGCAAACCAGTTTAACAGCCAGATCCTTACTATTATACAGATACTGTATGTGTCTTTACTCCCGGGTACCACTCTTCCCGGGTAAAGATAGGTGTACCTACCATATAGGTACTTTTAGTATCTGTACACCGATAGTTATTAGCGACAGAGAGTCTCGTCACAGAGAGATGTGGGAGAAAAGGCCAAAGCACATAGTCAGTCAAGGAGAAAAGGAAGAACAAAGTACGAACAGAGAAAAGACATGATGCTGATGCAGCAGCAAGAGAAGAAGACCAGTTTAGGATTACGACATGACACAAGACCACTATCTAATATAAAATACTATAATATACCCATATATCAACAGCCACTGTGTCTTTCTCTCTATGTGTCGGACAATCTATATATTGACATATATAGAGGTGTATCTATAACCTCCTGAAGAAATGAGGCCGTGGCTCCTTCCAAATCAATTTAGATTTCCCGTCTATCTCTCTGAAATACGTAGCTTATGCAGCGTCACACAGGGGATATGTACTATACACTATCTATGTACGTACAAATGTCGCCGTCTTAAAAGTAGTTTGTCACAATCTCAACTCAATCAGTAAAATCTACAACAGGACGAAATCCTTCAAACTTTTGTAATATTTTGATAGAGAGATGACATGTTTTAAATAAATACAAGACCACACAAAATCCATCCTACTCCCGCACCAGCACCTCTAAGAAAACATTTGCAATTACTTTCTCCATCTCTGTGTTTCTCTTCACGAGGAAGAATACAGAAACACATATTGCTGATTACGACCCGACACACAAAGCAACAATAACACTATGTATGCAACAGAAGTAAAAAGATTGTTTCTCACAGAGATACTCATTTGTCTTGAGATTCAGTCAGAGTCTAATAATAAGTATAATACAAATATATAGGTATAATTTGCTACAGTGTAGGAAATACAAGTAGGAATAGTTTTATATAGTATATATAGGTATAAGTATATTATAGGTAAAGTACTATATAATATATAGTGTATAGGATTGTGTAGAAAGAGAAAGTGACAATATATGTGTAATATATTTTGAAGTGTAATATGTCTGTTTAGTTAAGAATGTTTGTGTATGCATTAATAGGTTTTGTCATCAGCCGCAAGAAGAGCCGGAGAAAGTGGAGAAAGTTGAGCTAAGGAAAAGAGAGAGGAAGGATATAATCGAGTTTTGATTTGTTTTGTCACATTTGCATGACTTATAAAGAAATTGTAGGGGCGTGAATGGGAGTATTCCAATGTGTATATTATGCATGAGGAAACGAGAGGAATGAGAATCAGTTGGTCTCATAAAGCTCAAGTTTTCGCTCCTCACATCAGTTACCATGCAAATCTACTCTGCTCTTTGTATGTAACTCCCGGCTCCTGCAACACTCTCCCTTCCACCACCACCACTACCACTCACTCGAATCGCTATAGAAATTGTAGCAGAAGCACCATCAGTCGGCAAAACGACTCTTTACACAAACACAGACACAAAACACTAACACAAGTGCATGCAGACACAAGATTTCTCTTTACAGTTACTGTTTTACTCTCACTATACTAGAAACACGCTACAAAATAACCCGGAGAAGTGAACCGGAGCGAAACAAACCCCAAAACATACAGCAGTTCCTACTCAGTGCCAGTGTAGGTATTGTGTACGTATACCTACGCAAAGAAATGATAGTTTGCCTTGTATTTTCAGATTTGAATGCAATACAAACAATTTTGTTGATAAAATACATGCAAAATATTCGCATCCAATTTATATACAGCGATACTAACATGTTTTGTTGCTTTGTATGTGCAACTGTGTATAGTATCTGTATATGTGTACATAATACATATTTCACTCACAGTTTCCTTTGTTCTTTGCTGTGCACTGAGTTTTTTTACACAAACAAACACAAGTACGCCGTGGAAATGTTGAAGCTACTGAAACAAAACTCGACAGACAGTTACGGTTACACAGTAGACACACTTATACTGTATAGGTACCTTTGCATTATTTTATAACGACTATAAGGTATTTATATTTTATATATTAGAGGAAATAGCAGTATGTGATGTTTTTTAAGCATAGCAAGGCTAAATGCGACTGTTGAGTCTTGTGTATGTGTGTTTAATGTATATGTGTGTGTAAGTCTCTGTGTGTGTTTGCAAATTCAAGACAAGTGGCTGGCATGCATGTCTCTCCTTGAAGACATGACTCAGTTTCATGGCTTGGTTTGTTTGGTTAGGTTTTGTTGGTGTTTCATTCTGTAGATATTGAGGTAGTTAAAGTAGTTACTCCACTAGCGTCGTCCGTCCCTCCTCGAGAAGAACTCTTCTACTGATGCTTTCCCTCGTACAACTTTTATGAATGCACTTTTACTGAAGAGGATATGTGCAGGTACTTGCTTTGTATTTATTTATGTGCTCCTCTCTGTGAACTACTCAGCATCATTATAATGGATAGATATAAAACTAAATATTTGAACAAAACGGATATGTGAACCTCTCTAGTAAACCTTCTACTACCTTCAAAATACTTTTATTGTTTGTTGTTTTGAAATCCTTCACAAAACAGGTACTTTGCATACTGCTAATCGTAATTTCCACTTACTTATCTGCATCTACATACTTATAGGTATTTGTATTTACATGCATTATTTACCTATTTCCATACTTTGACCTTATACAACTGTCTACAATAAATACATCTGTAGTTTCATTTTCGTTTACTTTTGCAGAGTAAATAAATTAGTTAACTACACTCTAAGTAATAAATTTTCTTGCGAAATGGTTTGTTTGAACTAAAATTGCAGAACCATTACTACCACCGTATAAAATGAAAATGAGTATGGGTAGCTCTTTACTTTGTGTGAATGCAGTAAAAGGCTGTAGTGTGTGTATCACGTTGCACAATGACAATGTTTGTATAAGATGATGAGGAATCGTGTAGATAAGAATCAAACAATTCGTATTATACAAAGCATGTATAGCCCCCTGAAAACGGTGCTGAAAGAAAAATCGAAGTTTCACGAGAAAGTGTCGAGGATAGCAATTCAGCTGGCGAAATTTCAACTGTTGAGCAAAAGTGGTAGTAGTCAGCACTGTGAGGACGATAAATGCATGACACTCTGCATAAAAGACTACTACTTCTCCTATTCACAAAGCAAAAGGTCCTACACTACTACACAGCTACTACTAAAATCAGTCCAAAAGAGCATACCCATATACTCTCACAGAACAAAGTCACATCAATATAATATAAAACACTTCTCCTCTATATAATTCCCCTCTATATTAGTATATTCTATTACACAGTTGGACTACTAACAGACAGAAGCATACTGTACTATAAAGAAAAAGATATACGGCCCAGTTTCAAATAAGGGAAAAGCAAACAGTGACTCCACTTAACGAATAAATTAACGATAATTGCTTTAAGTTTCGACATGAATTTCATCCCTAATGAGTCTCCCCTTTGGACCAAAACTGGATTTTATTGTGTATACTACTCTCATGCCTTAGTACAGTACTTACAGTGCAATAAGAGTCTACACACTTTACTGCAGTAGGAATTGCATTGAATTGTTGTAGCAGTTATGCCGCATAATATTGGAATGAACAAGTGAACAGCTCTGCTATAACTAAAGTATGTAGTAATAGAAGAAGAAAGAGCAGAGCTTATTCACAAAACACAGAACAAAACAAAGACTTTCCTCGGCCCGCATGAAAAATTTACAAAGCACATTATGAGTCTCCTAAGACGACATTCCATGTGACACACTACATGCAGGCCGATACTCTCTCTCTCTCTCTCTCTCTCTCGCAGTGTAAATATTGTAACGCAGCAGTCTAAGTAGGAGTAACTGTGATGATAGCAACTTACGTAAATCTAAAATGTCTTCTCAAACCTACTACCATCCTTTTTGTGTTTATGTATTTAGTGTGCACGAGAATTGGAGTTGAAATGTGTTGTAGTACTTAACGTATAGTATAAAAGAGTACGGGAGTAGTATATATACAATTCAGGAGCAACATTACACGGAAAGAGAGAGTGAGCCATGTATAGAGCGTATACACATGCATGATTCTCCTCAAGTAGTTGTTGGCCAGCGTTAAAGATTCAAAAGAAGCACTAATTCCACTTCATTCAATTAGCTATGTACTAAAGTATCTTGAGGGAAGAGAAGAACACTCGCACAGTACTAACATCAGTAATGTATTCCCAAGCAACAACATAACACAATTCCAAATAGTCCAAGTATCACACAGCAAAGCACTATAACCGTTTCGTTCTACTAAGCCTTTCTTACTTACAATGTAATACATACCTTTAAAGTATAGTACTACATATATAGGTATTACTACTATGTAGGGCTCATGCTATTAAAACTGCAATATTCGTTATTTCTTTACCAGTAGTTAAGCCTTTTATAGTAGTGCAGTACATGCAGGGGTATTAGTAAGCCTATGCTGCAACGATATAAAAGGAAAAAATACCAAACACCTTACGACAAAGGTCTTTGTCCTTTCTCCAGCCACAGCTAGTACATCTATTAGGTGTACTCACAGGACATATTTCTAATTTACTGTCAACAATGAAAACGGCATGTGTTTTACAAGAAAGACGTGTAGACAGAGTAATACCTTAAGTGTATGGTTTACAGCATGTGTAATTCATTAGTAGTAATAATTCATATGGTTTCATTCTGTAATCTAATTACGCCATCTTTTTCGTATCAATTTGTTTCCAGTATGCGGATTTTTGTAGTGTGGTAATTTGTTTCTAATAAGGACGGTTGCAGGTAGTAACTTCAACATAATTAGTTGTTTATGAAATGACTATAGGTAAAATTCTTAGTCGATGGATCTTGACTTTCTTGATAGCTTTGCTTGCAATAATTGTATCTATAAAGGAATAAATAGTTGTATTTTAAAAATATTAAAACTTTTAGTAAGGAGCATCGTAAAGCAAGACACGTACATATTGATGATAACTGATTACAATGATTATACTTGCTCTTAACATTCGTGATTTGGAATGTCACGTTGTATGTAAGCATTGAATTATTATAAAGGATAATTTTTACAGGCAACTGGAAAAACACTTACTAACTCAATTCTACATGGTTACGCGTTTTTTGCTTTCATCGTAGCTTACTTCCATTTTCTTTCCATATACACCGGTCGTTAGTATTCCATAAAAGTAAAATGACAACGATGGTTTGACTACTGTAAGAAGAAATGAAGCATTTCATTGTTGCTTTCATGGGATGGCTTCCTGTTTCTGTACTGTATCTACTAAGGTTCTATAGTCTTCTGTAATTTGAGATGCGATGTTTTTATTACGATGCGATGCGATACAATTATTTGTACATACTCATTTAGTTTTGTAGCATCATAATTTAGGAAGGTAAGTGAAATGCTTTTAAAGTAAATGATATACTTACCTCGCACGTCATCAACTCTCAAGTCGCATATACCTGCGTAAAGGCACCTAAAGAGCGTTATATTTAAAAACAAGTAACGAGAAAGCTGCCTATATGATACCAATTACTGTTCACACAAAAACTTCATCATCATCTTTGGAATCTTTGCAAAGTCATCAGGAAATGCCGTGCATATAGTGTATATAGGTACAAAATAAGCAACAATGTGACTTGGCAAAGTTTTTCAATTACGTGCACTGCTATTATATTTGTTTCATTAATTTGAAGTAGGTAAATTGGCAGCACAAAAGAAAACTAATTATTCAATAAGGAACAAAGACTTGCTTCGTGGAAAACATCATTAAATCACATCAATTATACCTTATTGCTGGAAATACCATTCACTTGAGAAGCTTACTACACAAACGCAAATAATGACTTAAAAGCGAAGAATCAAATCTCTCACTATATATCATCAAGCAATTACTATACTGTAACTATATACCAGCCTATTTCTATGTATATTCCAAGTTCTAATAATCTTAAGTAAAATACCTATAATGTAGCAATATACCTAAGTAGGGTACCTATATAGTATATGTCATAGAGAAAGTTTATGGCTAACTCATTGCCAATGTTACAAAAGAGGTTCATATGAATTTTCCACTTGCGTGGGTTGATGCGAATAGAAAATGCACTTGGACCGTGTGCAGCTCATGCTTCTATCTGTATTTCACCTGTTCGTTTCTGAGGATGTTCCACGTACATTCTATACGATGATACTAATAATATCCCTGTTAGTGAAAGGGAAGAGAAATGTACATTGAGTGAGTGAGTGAGTTTGAAAGCATCATTATCTCCCCACGTATCAATTCCTAACGAGAAATGCGTATAGAAACCATTCTACAAGTAAGGTAGGTAGTGTATTATAATAATATCATATGAATATCCTTTTAGTAGGTATAATAAAATATGCCAATATGTTTTTGTATTCTTATGCATGCCATGATATCATATGCATATAGATAGGACGCACATGAATGACTGTGCTGTTGAAGAAGAAGCCATAATAACTAAATGGGCACACCTCTCTCTTGCCTCCGTGGAAAGTGTAGCTGTGGCTTATACATGTACGGTTTACATTTTAAGATCCCATTGTCAGACTGTCATAAAGTTCTTTCTCGCGGCTATTCAGTATCATATTTCAATTCTCTTCCTTTATGCTATAAAACGTCAAACCTTCAAGTCCGAGCTAATATTATGTAGGTACATACATGCATAATGATAACGAGCCAAGCGAAACGTGAGAACTGCAATGTTCTATCATAAATCCCCCAGTACTATTTCCAATTTCCACCATATTTTCAGCAGATTCATGCCTAACAATGTGTCTACAAGTAAACTAATGCATATTCGTCAAGGTACTTACTTAGCTGGGTATGTTGTATCCATTTTACATGTATGAATACTCATTAGGTTGGATTTCGTGGTTTTTGATGTAGTCAACTTTTCATATAGTTACATACAGCAAACTTTTTTCAGTTTCATGTTACCGAGATTAGATTTATACAAATTGAACGTATACGTTTTTCATGACTTTTGATATACCTACTACTATACCTATATGTGTATTGTACGTGTCTATTTTAAACAAGAAGTATGTAATCCGGTAGTTGTAGTTACCTATATATCTGTCTTTTAATCTAAGGCTTCAATTTTTCTTAGATGTAGTGCGATGGGAATAAAGTAGCGATGTGAATGAAAAAAGCTGGCCGTGTGTGTGTTTCTTCATTTCTTCCGACATTAAGAAGACGAACCTTGTATCTATATTTTATATTTTTATTACTGTATATACTGTGCACATAAATATTACACACTAACGCTCCTTTAGCAACTTAAGTAGGTAAGTATTGATCGATGGGGAAAGTTATTTTGGTTTGTCGGAATTTTTTGCTTGAGTTTTTCCTCATATACCTATATATGCTGTGTAAGGCAAATGGAAGTACATTTGGACGTGGTAGTGATAGTGATACAAACATTGTGTACTAAAAGTAGACAGAAGGAGAGAGTAAATGATTTGTCATGGTAGTGTACTTCCCCCGCGCGTTGGATTATTTCAGAACAGGTACTTATTTGAAAGTAACATCAATAACATACCCTGCATGCTGTTGCGATCGGTTAATATATTTGGTGTCATTGGTGTAAACCCGGAGAGTCACTTAAGTATCCTACCTTGAATCGAATTGAGCCAATACGTGACCAAGGATTGTGAATGACACGAAATTGTATGGATTATTGCCTCTAGGACGTACAAGATGCTTTATGGAAAAAGTTGGTTAGCCAGAACTCAGAACAGTAGTAGCGAGAAATAACACGTGTTATGTTATATTAGTACATTCTGCGTACCCCACTACACCCAACACACTGTACCCATGTTATTTACCAAAGAAACATTTCTTTGCTTTGACTTTTAAGACACAACACACATATACCATGCCACTGTATATGTGGACTTACGTAATAAACGTGTAGAAGGATATACTGATAAGGAAAAAGAAATAAATACGAAAAAGACTTGAAAGTTGCACTCTTTAGACTCACGTGGACCATGTTCTGTTTAAGGTACCTCTGATACTTTCCATTTCTTTTGGCCAATAAAGTCACCGTCTCTTTTCGCACTTTCACATTGCAATCTCTACACGAACAAGGAAAATTCTAGTTTTAGACACAAAGATAGAAATACAGTGTGTAGGAGAATAGAGTAAGAGTAGGTAGGAGTATATGTAGAAATACATACTCTCTCTCTCTCTGTGCGTTGACTTTGTACTAGACAAACAGTCTATGCAGACAGTACCTTTTGGAAATCGGATTTCATCTCATCGCAGCTTTCGCACAGTGCACCTTGTAACTCATCTCGTAAGTATTCTACGTGGCTTGACTCACCAAAAGTTCCCAAGGCAAATCAAAGCTACATACTATACACTCCCGGAGTATTCTTCTTCTTCTCTCCTGGTTCAATTTCTTTTTCTCTCTGTTCAAAGCGAAAAATTCGGAGTTGGAAGAATAAAGACTTGCATTTCTTTCAATTGGAGTCGTGTGTGGTATTAGTTTTGTATCTGCAATGTATCTAGTAATAGTAATGTATGTATACGCACCTTTATATTTCACAAGGTATTCCTCTGCCATATAGCAAAAGCTATATTGACTATTTTGGCTGCGGCATTCGCAGATATGTGTTTGCAGACGGAAATAGATACTAACGATTGTTACACTTACACGAGAAGTGAAGGGAAGCAAATAAGGCAACTGCGAAGAAATCCAGAAAATCCAACAAAAAACAATCTGGACGAAAACAATATGCTACCAAATGTCGAGACGTTGCAGGCTTCCATATTAATAAGATCGCGGTTATGTCACACAAACCTTTCCAAACACACAGGTACCTCTACCAGTTGACATTGCAGTAATTTTACATTTCCATGTTATGCGTTCCTCTTTTGAAGATTCAAAAATAGACAACCAATTCTTACCTTCGACCTACACTTTTACACAGTATACATATTCAAATATATCTCTTACAAAAATGAACAACGCTTTGTTTGTATTATATTACAAAATTGTATTTTGTATATTCCTTGAGAAAAAGTTAACATTTTATCTGATTGAGCGCGTGTGGAGCATCGATCTATCGTAACAACTCTTTCTATATAAGTACAATACAAAACTTACACTTCATTTCCTTAAAGGATCGCATATTTATGATTATAACTAGTACAAATGATCAGTAAGTAGTAAGTGCAGTGCCAAGAGTGAAAACAAAAACCGAAGCTTGGCAAAAAGGATTTCAATTACATCTACTATAATAAACTCTGGTAATTCTATCGTTTTCAATTACATATTACTCTATAACACACTATTGAATGCACAGGCTGATTATTATTATATTTTTAACCACATATACATACAGTAGGTATACGACTCACTATTATATAACTTTTGTAGTGTATTCTTGTGTATTGTGCCTGGATAAAATATCCTGTGGGGATTTCATTAAACAAATGTATTTACTAGTAACGTTGCAATAAATGTCGAAGCTTAGTTGTATCAGACAAAACCCTGGTGAATATACTACGACAGTAGAAGAACCGCATGGCCCATTGTCTTGATAAAATACCATTTCCAGCTTAGCAAGAAAATTCTTACTAAGTATAAAATAAAACAAGCTAAAAGACCAGAGCAGAGTGCATGCACTTTCTCTCTCGTTTTTCTATATACCAAAAGAGCGTCTCTTGTGTAATGTGGTCTTCCTCTAAGCATTTGACGCAGTTTCAGCTACGTACATCACAAAGTGCGTCTCACGCAATGGAATTATCTCGAAATTTCAAATGGAGGAGCAACAGCCAGTAAAATTCACGCTGTCCTTGCATTCTTGGATGGCCATTCCATTTCCATGCCATTTACCAAATAAAAACAATGAGAAAGCTTCGCTCTCCACGTCTCTTTCTATACACACACAAAATAAGTACACATGGACCATAATATTATATACATAGACGCAAAAACTACCAACGCATATACTTTCCTCCTCAATTTCATTGCGTAGTACTAAAAACAAACAACAAGCTTACATTTATACATACACTAAATACAATACAAAGTAAAGGATGCGAGTGAAAGCGTAATAGATTATTTTGTTTTCATTCTCTGGTCCTCTTTGACCTCACAACTCAAAGCATTCAGTTTCTTACAGACTTGCACTTATACCTACAAACAAAACAACACGGCCGCAGTAGTAGTATTATTATTACACATTGTACTGTGTGTAGTATTGTCACTTATTTTCCTTTTGTTTGCTTTTAGCTGTCTCGTCTCCTGCTCCATTGTAGTCTATCGCGTTTTTCTTCTTTTTTCGCCACATTACAACAGCTTATTTCACTTTTCTATATATCCAAACGTATACTTGTTAACTGTTATGTTGCATTTACTATTTGTATGTATGTTGTAGTAGTATAAGGGTTTGTGGTAGAAATGTAAGACAGGACGTTGTATTCTATTCGTCATCTGTTATGTAATGTCTTTTGATAATATCCTTGTAGTTTAAGGACTATTGAGCTAAGCTAGCAGTAAAAAATATCACTCTCTCTCTCTCTCCTCTTTGTTAAATAAAAGTCCCATAGAGCCGTAAAATTATTTCCTTTCAACTACTTTACAAATCTACTCACTTAGTATTCCATGTACCACATATAGGTACACAATTTTATTTTTTATGTAATTTTTGACTCTTAGAGAAAAAAATATGTAAGTACCATGGATCATGTCCCTTTTATAAAAGTAGGCTAAGTTGTAATATTATTAGACAACATTTCTCCAAAACGAAAGAAAAATTAGAATGATTGAGAGTACTACTACAAGTGCATTTAGCTGTGAGTATGTTTACTGTGAAAGAAGTCTGAGTGGGTATTTCTTCTGAGTAGGTCCAATTTACTTGTACTAGTAAAGCTTAACGTGTTTCTTTTTTAGTGGAGAGTTGACGAAAGAGAGGAATCGCATTAAAGATGCGGGAATGAAATTACATTGAAGGAAATTAAATGAAAGTAGCTTTTGTGTAGCCCCTGGGTTGTTGTCGGGTATAAAGTCGGACGTAATAAGTGCAGAGTCTTTGAAGCAATAATATTATATTATGGAGAGTGAATTTAGAGCGTGTACTACCAGTACACATACTATATAGGTTATACTACATGGATACATTATTGTGAGTAAGGAAAGGGAAGGGATGTAGTTATTCAACGAATTTTTACGTAAGTAGGTCCAGTTTGTCGTCCATCTTTGACTTTCTCCGTTGAAAAGACGGTTTAAGGCTTTAAGGCGTCCAAGGTTGTGTAAATCGAGTTACTATGTAGTATGACTGAAGCGGAATTGGCTTCCGTTGTCATGTCCTGACTTTTGCTTGGTCACTGAGGCTTAAATACTACGAGAGAAGTTTTCCATTCAGAAGAAGAAGACTCATACCATTTGAATGAATTTTCCTCTTCCTGTATTATTACGACGATAGCTTTTGTGCAGCAGCGCACATTGTAGAGAGAGAGAGAAGTAGTAGATAAATTCAGAGTCCGCTGCGGCTACTCATAGCTTTGAATGTTAAATGGTTGCATTGCAAGCTGTAAAGATTCCGTTATGCCCGGTTGTGTTTATATGGAGAATATGGTTTGTGCACAATGAACTAGATAGCAAATAGTTTGGAAGTTATTGTACATTCCGGAATGATGAAATGAGATGAGATAGACATATTTCAATCCAAACTTTCTTCTCGCCTTTTCCAAACTACTACACTCATCCCACTCTCCAAGTCTACTACACCATCATCCCATTTTCTATTATCATGGCTCGTGGCAATATTCTCTCCGTAGAATATTAAATTACAGTGATGAAGCACGCCTCAGGAATACTCGGACTTGTAAAGGTTTACTGGGTTACGTTCTTTGTGCCATGTCAGAACAGTCTACTGCTACTCTCAATATTACAACTGACGGCACACAGCCGTGTTCGCATCCTTCAAGATGAGATCATCACAGAATATTATTATTCGCTTTTACTTTAAATACAACAAGACTCTACCAGCACCGACTACTTATTTAAGCACACAAATTATGTTTAAGTGAATTACGCAGTTCCGAAAATAAATTCTATAACATTTTCTGGTAGCTGTATCTCAAAATTATTTACAGTACGGTACAATAGTAATACTTAGATAATAATGTGCTTTACAATATGATAAAGAAAAGTAGCGTTTACCAAAACATTAATCCAGTCAACTATCAACAATAACGGCACTTTAAAAAAACAGAGAAAAGCGAATCGTACACAGCTATTTGTAATCGAAGAATGTTTAATTGTGTGAAATGAAATTATGATACGGAATGTTTTTGCAATTTGAAACCAGCCAAGTGATATGATACGATATAAAATATTCTTTGTTAATAATACATTACGTAGATCAACTTTTCCAAACTGTTTTTGCAATTTGAAACCAGCCAAGTAATATGAGACGATATAAAATATTCTTTGCTAATATAACATTCTTTAGATCAATTTTTAATGCAGCCTCTGAAAATGAAAAGCATTTTATTTTTAATTCTGCCAATCATTGCAATAATTTTTTTTCAATAGTACTTACTTGGTATGTATAATATAAACATTCATTTATGATTCCTCATCAATTAACGTAACATTTAGGTTTCATTAAAAATAATAGAATAAGCAAACGTTCCTTTCCAAGTTGAAAGTTTTCTTATTAATACCTAAGTTGGTGTATATGAATAGTCAATTAGGTGATTGTTGCGGTGGGCTTACTAATGTGGCATAAGGCACAGAAATGAATTCTTTCAGTTTTTAATAAGCTAATGATTATTGCCACAATACTTATATTATTATTGATCATGTAATACTTAAACATGTAGGTATAGGTCTATAGGTATAGTACTAGGTCTAGGTGCTTTAGGAACATGTACACAAATGACTCAACTTACATTTCACAACGCTACAGTGCAGTGTAGCTTAGTTATTGATATTTATGTAGGTAGCATGTGCATACCGTTGTACTACATGCATAACTATGGCCATACATAAGAGTAAATTAATCTCATTACAGTACACATAATGAAATTCCTTCAACAGGGCATGACAATCAGCATTTAGCATACTCCGACTTTCACGTTAGCATAATCTACAAAGAATTTTTGACAAGTTACTTCATACATTGAAAATTATACGCATTATACTTTAGAATGCAATTCGAGACAAATTAAAGCATGTATTAAATATAAGAGTGTATAGAGAGAGCCTTTTTCCCATTATAAACTCTTAACAAGTAGTTACCTACCCTCTATTTGAAAAGAAT
This sequence comes from Pogonognathellus flavescens, assembly GCA_019776165.1. NCBI lineage: Eukaryota > Metazoa > Arthropoda > Collembola > Entomobryomorpha > Tomoceridae > Pogonognathellus > Pogonognathellus flavescens. The sequence goes on from JABASD010002715.1 coordinate 18,827, forward strand.
TCGTCATTCTACGTAATGTTCTTCTGTACACTCATTATTGTTAACCGGAGCAGTATTAGTATCTCTCAGAGGGTTTTGTAACTCAATTTTTGAGTAGTGTAGACAAGAGCTCACTACAAAATACTTCTCTATAGAAAGAATGCCGATTGAGTATAAAAATAGTTAAAATTGCAATGAATGTGATAAAGCTGAAGAGAGACTGCTACTTCACTCACATGAATGCCCAACTTTATTCAATCATTCTTTTGCCTTCATCTATATAGTAAACTCTCCGCTTTTTCAGTATTTGTAACTGCAACTGGAAAACACACCACTGAAGCATAACCCTCTGTTTGTATACGACACAGCGATATAGAATACAACGGTTGTAATAGTTGTAGAACGTGGTTCAATGTGCAAAACAAAAACAAAGCATGTGAAACAACTATAAACTTGGATGGCACTGTGTGGCCCAACCAAAGGAACTATTATTGAATCACATAACTCAACTTCCCTAAGCTCGTCATATAATTTTATAACAAGGTATTACACCAACAGACACAAAATCGTATGCAACAAAGAATTTTAATAAGCTAAAATTCTCCTTCTTCCATTTACTTATTTGTATTTCTACAATCCTTTACTTTCTCAAGTCAAAAAATTCTCTTACAATATTCTGGCTGTACTAATAATAATATTATGTATGAATGGAAAACTGTTTCATAAGTAGAAGGAACGACGGTATGTGCATGTTGGATAATATAAATAACTATAAAGCAAATTTGAGTTGTTGAGTGGATTGGACTTGGAGTAGTCGACGAATAAAAAAATTGCAAGCAAAGCAAACTGTGAAGTTAAACCGAGGAGTTCCTCGCAGACCCTCTCAATGAGTAGAATTTTTTTTTATATATATATATATATATATAGGAGAAACAATAACACATAGAAACTTTTTAAGAAGAATTATAATGACAAAAGATTTTCTCCAGCTTCCTCAACACGACGACATTGACTTCATCATATCCACTTATATAGTAAAAATACGCAGAAACTAAATACGTCACTCTTGCTGAGAGTTGCATATATTTTCTAATCCCCATATCTCCGTTTACAGTAGTGCACTCCACGTTTTGATTCATTTACTCCATTTCTCTCTTTCTTATTCTATCTCTTCATTTCTTTCAACAACTAATACTACACAAATTTATACACATATGAATGATGGTAATGAATATAATATAAATAGGACAAAGCGTATATATATGAATTGAATAATGCATGCAATATATATAACAAAAGACTTAGTTAAACTATGCTCATTGGCATAATTCGTTTTTCCGACGAACTGAAGGGCATAATACGTAAGTGCGTATACAAATAGTACGTGTACCATCAACAGCTTAATTTAAACCTCTCAATAATAAAAGAAATTGACTTAATGTATCGTATTTCCTTAAAGAACGCGCTTCATTTATATATATATATTTGTAAAAGGAATTTGCCTGATTGTGAAATGAAGATAAAGTAAGGCAATACGCTATTTGTTCAGGGAATACAATAATAATGCAAAGCAAAATTGCAAGAATAGACAGAAACTCAAGTCGAAATTAAATGGGGTATATACTTAGGTATAATCAAGCAAAGGGAAAGTCCAAATGTATAGGTACTATCTGTATATGAGTACTTATAGTTATAACAAAGTATTATGTTCTACTACAAGTATGTACGTATCTCTTTGCTTTTCGACCACGATTTTTTGTAATTTTATTGTTGGCTGAAATAAGAGTTGAAATATTTCCGGACACTTATTACTTTTAGGAAGCAATAGTATATTTTATGTAGCTGGTAGGTTGAAGACGTCTTTATATACACAATAAAGGGACTACGTAAAGTTATATTGCAAAGAAGGATTATTGTGATGAGTTTTACAAGTTGATTTGAGTGGGGATCCTCCTCTCTCATTGTTGTTAAAGATTTCCAGATAAATTGAGTCTGTGCCATGACGAATAATGCAGCAGCGTATATACTAGAAGAATGTGAAAATTCTTTTTACTGTTTCTACAAACTCATCGAAAACTTTCGTACACTTGTTAACATTTGGATTGGGATTTCTATAGAAAGAGCTGCTGATATGTATGTATGCTTCTATGTAAAGCTGTTCTGCTGCCGCCAAGTAGTAAGTAAAAGGAGGCTGTGTGTCTCTGATCTAAAGCGAATTGGATTGAAGAAGTTGGACACTTATGTAAGGCGACGTGACTGCGTCATGTAAATGGAAGATGCACATTGGGTAATGAAAGGTTGTAAATAATACAATAGCAAGTTAGTTTTTTGTTGTAATGAAGACGGAGCGATATAAAGCAGGTAGCTTGTCTCAATTACATTGAAAGCATTTGAACAGCATTAAATAGTTTGGAAGTTATGGTACATGATTTCCAAGCAGGAACATATATAATAATAATATATTATTTCAATACTAAACCACTATACTCATATAAGCATATATACTTTGATATATACACTTATTTTCCTATATACAAGTCCATAATACAAAGTTGTAGATTTTTGGATTCATCTGTGTCTCTCTGGCTATGCATCATTCATTAAGTTGCAGACAGCAGCAATACGAGTAGGTAGCACCGTAGCAGACTTATGAGAATAGTCAAAGTCTGAAAGAATAATAATATACCTAATATCAGCAGATTTACTGGTACAGACGATATTTTTCTCTATAGGGAATAATACAGATATATATATATATATATATATATATATACATATATATATAAAAATGCCATGTACTTTTGTATAGTAAAGTAAAAGGGTTTGTTTCTTGTATAGTATGTATTTGTATTAGTATTGTTATATAGGTTTGTGCATTATAGAAAGTGTGTGACTAAAGAATCTTTGACTACAGCATTAGTAGTAGTTTTGGTGACTTTTCCACACAGGAGAATAAAATACACGAGAGTTGGAGTTGATTTTGTTGTCAAGTAGAGTCCCAGTCACAGACACAGAGACTACAAAGGCAGAGAGAGAGAAAGAGAAAAAAGTAAGACTTGACTTGTTCCTAGAACAATACAGCTCGCAGAACTAAATCAAAATCTTAAGAGGAAAGGAGGAAATGAAGACTAGTGTACTTTACTAGTAGTTTCGTTTGTTTTTTCTTTCTTTTCGACTTTTTTACGGAAATATCAACCCAACAGCGTCCACACAACAAGACACAGTCATGGGCTCAACTCTTGTAGCTTATAACCTACAACAACACTACAACCAAAATAATACTATATGTATTGAATCACTGTATATGTAATATTACAACACAGTCTTATATAGTATGTGTATACAAAGGCATGTTTAAGACAGTAGTAGTAATGAAATAATATATAAAAATAAACTACAGCTCAGTGAACAAAATATTTTTAATGCTTCGCTAGGTTTAATTTGGGATTTTTATTTATTTTAATATCTGTACTTGTCTGTTATGTTATGTGTGTAGTTGACTACTACAGGAATTAAAATTATGTTGCTAATGCCTGCTAAAAGGAATTTACATTCTTATATTTCTCAGCTTACTAATAACAATTTTGCAAAAAGTAAACTTATAGTAATAGAAGGCGATTTGGGTTTGTTGACACAGTGCTTTTGCTAATGGAGAATTATAACAGGAACAAAGTCATAGGGAAACACCCTGTTACTTTTTCACTGTAAACAAAAAGTTAAAGTCTCGTTGTTTCTTTATATTTAAGCGATGACAGTCAACCCGCCTTGCCCCAGAGTCCACATACAGAAGCTTCGTCAGTTCCTTTGACTTTGGTAAACATCTATATTTACTCACTCTCTGATGTCTGAAGAGTAATACACGTTAACGTTTTATGTGATACTAGAACATGGGAATTATAGAACATAGTAGAGTTACATTCTTTATGTTTATTTACTACATATAGGGATATAGAAAGGTTTAAGGTTTATATAACACAAGTTTACACAATCGATCTGCCAAAATACTAAGGCTTGTTTTACGATCAAAAATAAAGTTTCTAAAGGTTATTAAAGAACAGTAGTCATTTGTAGTAACTCAGAGAAGAAGGCAAAGAGTGAAAACGGAAAGCCAACAGAACTTTTACTTTGTCTTGTCAAGTCGAGACACGTTTATTGCTTCTGTGTCTTATTAAGTTATGTGAGCCATACAGCTATATTAATATAATTATTTTCTTTGCGACACAATACGACTGAAAGAAATATCTTCTCAATTGTGTGAATGTGTATCCTTAGTGGAACTGTATTTCATCCGCTTCCAGTATAATACCGCTCTGTCTGTAACCTCAATCAAGACAGAGCACCCCTGTGCGAGCACCTAGGTGCTCAGTCTTGATGATTCAAGACTGAGCACCTGCTCACTCTTGATTTTCAAGACTGAGCACCCTAGCAGCATACCTTGCCACCTACAAAGGGGTGCTCACTTTTGATTATCAAGACTGAGCACCCCACACATTTTGTTCTGTAACACGTGGAGCTACTGTATTCATTTTGGTTTGTCTGTATGTCTGTCTGTGAATCGTGTATTTATTAACAACGAAGTTTTTATATGATTATATGATTTCACTCTATCCGTGTGTCCCTCTGTCCGTCAACAGCACAATCACTAAATAATGGTTTGAGATAATGACTTCAAAGGTAAACGTACTTTTGAAATCGAATGTGAGTTTAAGTTCTCTGACGGTGTCAATCAGTCTACTCCATTAACTTTCGCCCTTTTAATATTGCTCTATATAAGTACCAGGATTTATATAGAGCATATAGAGCATCATTCCAACCCATCAATGCTCGTCTTGTTTTAAACACTAGTCAGTTGAACTTGACTTTCATAATGCCAATTGAATTGAGAGTGGCAAGTCAGTACTGAACAGGCATGGTCGCCTGTATTTCGCCTCCCGCTTTTTGCTTGATTTATTCGGACCTAGTGGTTAGTGAGTGACAAAATTTAGTGCATATTGTTCCCCTTGACCTCCTCTACGACAAAAGTGTACAGTGAAGTGCCACAAGTGAAAGACGTCCCGGGTATCTTCGGATTTCGGTGATAATACTTCACGTTCCATCCATCAATAATTTGAGTTGATCTGGGGGTGTTGTTTGCATGACGGGCGGATGAAGGCAAGACACGGCGGTTTCTGGAATGGCCTTGAGAGAGTGAACTATCGGCTGTGGCGAGTTCACTATGGATAAGAGCTGATCCCTCCTTCCCTTGGCTGCTACTTCTTCTCCAGGGACCCAAGAAAGAGACTCTTTACCAGTGCTGCCAATATCTACTCCGCAAACATACTCCTACATCTCCTCATTTCAACAAACTGAGCAATTTCGGCATGTGATTCCACCACACAGTAAGATTGTCAAGGGTGAACAATATGCCAAGCTGCCACGCTGCACAACATACGAAGTTACTACGCTGAACTCTCTCTCCCCCATATATAATTACTATATGGGTAATTACTATTTTTTCTGTAAGGTCAAAGCGAACGACCAGGTAATAATGTATACATAATATGATATTCTGTCTTTCTGTGCCAGTAGTTGTAACAGTCCTACTCCCAGTGTTATCGTATCTCTAAAGTCTAATGTATATAAGGGGAGCACCGAGCGGACTTGTGGGTTATAGTTGATATATAGTGTGTATTTTGAGCTGTTGGATCTATGTTATGTGTGTACTAAATGTTGTACTGATTAG
>JABASD010002716.1:0-24518 GCA_019776165.1 Pogonognathellus flavescens
TAGTATCATTTTAAGTTTCAATGTTTTTAAATATTATGTATTACGTTGTTTCGCTACACTCCGGTGTTGACCGGTTTATTACATTTAAACTAGAGGAAACAATAGATATAATAGATACAATAGCTATTTATTCTATTAGTATAATGGAGATATAATCTGTTATTATAAAGCATATTGTGAACTGTTATGAGTATAAGTATTAGTATATCCATATTATAATTGTAGTACATTATTCTACAAATTTCAATTCTAAATTATCTGTAGGTATTCACTTTAATAATACTCACGCTGACGGCATCAGTAGGAGAACGTATGTGTGGCATTATGCAATTCAGCCAGTCTTTCGTGCATGATGTATTGTACAGACGCTACGTAAAAGTTACACAACCTTCACTGCAGTGAAAGTCGGAAATGTGGGTGACTTTGTACTCTGGATACGGATTTCAGCCGGACATTCTTTCTTTTAGAGAAATGCAGTCAACATGTTATAAAAGTACATCTGCTCTATTTCCTTCCTTTTGCAGCATGCACCGCACTACTTTCCAGCAATGATCTATGCGAATCTAACAAGTACTTATTTTTACTAACCCGGTTTAACATTGGATATGTGCCATCTTTTTTACTCATATTGAGCGTTTTATTTTATAAATAATGATAATGGCAAGTGAAAGTTATAAATAGTAAGTTATTTCTCTCCATCTCTCGTAACTTTTACCCGTTGCCCGTTATGTATAATGCTGCTGCAGAGATATCTCTGTGACAGATAGACAGACAGACAAAACATGCCTATAAAGTAGCTTACAAAATAGTGGATATCATTGATTGGCCCCATTTTCGAACTTGACCTTGGTTGTGACCCAGAGATCACGTATGAGAAGTTTAAAGGAATTGTGTTAATCTGTTCGTAAGTTATGGCGATCGTACGGACGTAGACACCATTCTGATAAAGCAGCTTACGCTACCTAATTAATAATTAATTTCTCGGTAGCTTTCATGCAGTGCAGATCTATAACACGATTTAGTGGTCTTCATTTTGAGTGACGTATTTTATCTTTGTACTACCCTTGAGACAGAAGCGTTTGTTAGTGTTTAAATAGTATCGCTCTAATTAGGATAGTTATTGTAAACAATTATTTACACTTAAATGTTATTGTAGGGCAGTATGCTAATGCTATGCTACAATAAAGACTCATTTAGTACATTATTAAGTAACGTAAGCTACTTTATAAGAATATGGTGTCTATGTCTGTCTGTCTGTGACTACCCTAACTCACTAACGGGTTAATACAATTCGTTAAAACTTCTCATACATGATTGATCTCATGGTCACAACAAAGGCCAAGTTCAGAAATGGAGTCAAATACTGCTATGTGAATTCTACTAAGGTTTGAAAATAAAGACTGCTAAATTTGCGTTTGAAGATCGCCAAGTCACCAATGCTTGAATATTTCTATAATTTTCATAGTAATTATTTCGCTGCTAACACGGTTTCACAGTTAATGTTATCGTGCCATAAATTACACCAGTTTCACTTCGTTACTTGTTTACGGCGGTTTTGAATTGGTTTATTATGTATAATATGTTGTGTTATATAAGTTGCATAAATATATTATGTGTAAGATAGTTTTTAGTTTATTGCTCACCTCAAAATTACAGGCAGTTGTAGTGTTGCTCTTTTGATAGCACATAAAATGAGTACCTGCTTTTCTAGTGGTGTTTGTTGTGTAGAATAAAGTAACTGAAGTTAAGTAAAGTATAGGTACAATATAGTAGATAGGTACTTCCATCCAATTATCATAATGTGTATGAATGAGCAAGAAACTGTAAACTTGAGTAGCTATAAAAACAAGAATCCTTATTTAAACCTAAGAACGAACCAACGTGTAAATTATTTCACATTTCCAAAGCTTCTACCAAAAGATCCGCCGGTAGGCATACGAATTCCGACATAGGTACCTATATAGTAGACTACTTATATACTTTCAACCAAATGCTTTGGGGGAGAAATGAAGATAGTTTTAAGCTTCTTAGCAATTTGGATAATGAGAAGGAAATTGCTAATCAAAAGATAGTTAACTATCATAATAAATTCCTTTTACACTTGCGACTGTATATGAATGTAGGAATTATCTACTGCGTAACTTTCCTTTGCCTTGCCATAATACAAATACCTGGTTCATATATGCATTAGCTTTACTGACATTTTCTTCCGATATGTCTTACTTACAAACGTGTGGTTGTTTTTTAATTCTGGCTCTCACTTAGCTAACTTTGATCCAGAAAAGTAAGAAATCAATCAGTGAGTCCAGTTCAGAGTCGCAAAAGCTTAAATAGTTTTATTTTGCTGAAAACAGCTCGATAATTTAGCAAAATGCAAATATCAATTGCGTGCGCAAATGTAAATGTTTATACATATTTTGATAGACGGTACCACCAATGTACCACGCTAAGAAAAAAACTAGTTTAGACAAAAAATTGTCAACTATGAAGTATTAACCAGAAGGAGGAAGAATATCTGTATAAGTAATAATAAGTACAAGAAATGGCAATGAATTGTTCTCTGATTCTGATTCGTTCGAATTCCCCAATGAGTGTAGAAATAAGTATGGACAAAGTGCAGAGCAAATGGATAAAAGATCACAGGAGACCAATACAGTGACGGTGACGTGACAAGACTTGTCAGTTTCCACACTCCGCACTCATTGTTAATCCGACTCACTTATTATAAGACTGTGTCGCAATAGGACACAAGCATAGTTTGTTATAAAATCAGTCTTACAATTAGTCTGAAGAAGCTGTTCACAAAAAGCACAACGTCTTCTAACGTACTGTAGCATGCAGTAGTAATTTTATACTTTTTGACCTTTCCTTCAGCTTTGGTTGTAAATGCTTTTGTGTAATACTTTCAGGTTGCTTGACTTAACTCTGGGCTAGGATTTAGGACACAGCAGTGTGTGAAAGCATACAAGTAAATCTCTGCTGCCAATGCCCTGACATGAAGGCTCTCAAAACAAAGAGTGCTTCAATCGATTTTGAAAATTGCTTTCTTTTATTTAGGAAAGCGTAATTAAAAATAGACGAGCATGTTGATGGTTTAATTCAATATATCCTTTAAGGAATACTCCGTTCTTACCGATGACCAGAAGTCATGAAGCCAAATAAAATCCCCAGTCAGAACACACTCACACAACTCAAGAAAAGAGCAGCAACAGGCTTTAACTTTTGCTTCAGCCACACAATTGTGAATTACTTGTTAGTCGTTTTCGTATGTAGCTTTCGTCTTGCTCTGTCCTGCTCCCGATGCACAGCTCTTTCATTGAAATCTTGCGGAACTCCTCTGGGATCGTAATTCATAATTTAAATCCGAACTTCTAAAGTCCATTTTCTCAAAAGTGGTACACTTTACTACTTAATTTGCATGCGCAAGCTTATCCAAACACAAAACCTTGCACACGTCATGCTTCATGATACAACTTTCTATTTAATTGAACCTCAGGAAGACAAGGCCCAAAAATGGGAAAATTTACATCTTACAGATTAAAACCCACCCAATTCAGTGAATTACTTTTCGTAATTTTCGTAATGAACTAATAAAATGTCAAATTTAATACGTAGAGGACCCAATATTTTCTCTCAGTCAGTTCTTCTTCAGGATTCTTATTCCAATCAAGGTTACATTATGATTGGTAGACATTTGAATAATTTTATTTAGGTACAATATCTGCTATATAGGTTGCATTAATGATAATGATAAAATAATACCACCTAGATGCATATGAATCTTAAACCACAATTTTATGGATTCACTTAGGCGATTATATTGAGGGAGTATTAGTAATATCCATCAGTCATCATTTACTTAAAATTGAAATCAGTAATAAGATACTTTGTATATAAAATATAAGCTACGTTCATTTTCATGTTCATGGTAGTAAATACATATCTACAAAATTACACATTGCTAAGCTTTTATTTTACTTTGGGAAATTGTAGCATGGAAGCCGGAAATAAGAGAATGAAATTGAGCTTACTACCTTGCACACATACTAGTTACACTAGCTAGCATTTTCATATAATACTTAGCTACATTATCAATAGGAGTATAATATTCGAAAACATATCTGTGTGTATTTAGTCATAAACGAATAAATCAAGAACAATTTGTAATAGACTACGGTTGAAGACTAATCTAATAGAGTTTTGGAAGAACGCTTTCGTTTTTTGTCTGAAAAGTGCTTTGACATTGTTGGTGACAAGACAAGTCACAAGGATATATGTTTCATTTTTATGGATTCTACAACTATGCGGAAACTTCATTAGTAGTCTCGGTAATATTGGATGATTGTGTATTAGCTAGACTACCGGAATTACCTAACAGACTTGCTTTACAAGCATATCTTACAAAGCGAGTTAGTTTAACAGAACAACACAGGTTGCAACTAAAATGTTTTCCAATAAATGATATTTTGTTTTAATGGTGATGTCATTAGTCATCGCATGTCTATTTCACATTACACATTTCATGAGCCACCAATCAAGCCCATGTACATTAATTGCATTAACATTCATCATCCGTAACACGAAGTGAAAGTAAATTTACGGTTTATGCCAATTACAAAGAGAATTCAGACTACCATTGAAATCCTCCTCTCTAACTATTCCCATTTTCAATTTATTAACTAAAATTACTATTGTATTAAAGCAAAAATTGAGACAATTGACTAGATGGTTAAATTTGTACTATTTACAAAGAAGCAACGTGACCTCTGCCATGTTTTGTGTGTTGAAATAATAAACATTTAACTTCACTTTAATTATTTTATGCTGTATTTGATAAGTTTGCGTGTCCTGCAGTAACTTTGTGCATCTTTGAGAGACAGGTGTGTAAGTTGATGCAATTTATTGCTGCCTAATAATACATTTATGTTGAACCAGTAACTATTTTAGGACTTAATTATTCGCATAATATTCAATTAGCTCATTTTTACGTTTATGTAATAGGTTTCATAAGAGCTGCCCAAGTATAGAGTCAATTTGACGGAATTAATTGAGGTCGGCAGCGGCACACTAGGTGTGATATGATATGTTTTCTCTTTAATTGTATGTATCTGTGCAATATAACAGTTGTACATACCAGTGGGGAGGAAAATTAATCGGAAAATGTCAACGAAATGTACAAAAATTGTTTCAATAAGAGACAATACAAAAATGACAACTTTAATAAATATACAGATTTACAGATGCTTTTTTTAATCAATCATATATACAACTAGTTCAATTTTGAAATAAACCAATATCTTTAGTATAAATATTTATTATATAAAGATTGGAATTGGAGCTTCTGTAGATATGAACCAGCAATTTACATTCTCCTGATTTGAAAAACAATGCGTTCTTGTAAATATTTAATTTTAGGTAATCGTTAGTGAAAGATCAGTCAAATAGCTATTGTCTTAAGAAGAAATGAGAAAGCATAACGGTAATACGCAAATGAATAAAAAATCCATATAGCCTCATATTGCTAATTGCTTTTCGCGGACTCGCTCGGGGGTGTGACGGAGACACAGACAGTGGGTGACACAGACAGAATTCATTTAATTACAAATGGAAAATTGCTTTTATTTCCATACACCATACCATAAACACTTATCTATTAATAGAAATTCCTAGCCTGGCAAACCCTAATCAATTTGAACACATACGTAGTGAAATCGGCAGTATATAAATACTACAGTTTTGGAAACAGGCTTAACCCCCACACCCTCCTAATAATTAACTTCACTTCTCACACTCACACTTAATGCACGTACTAAATATTTGACCAGCAAAGGTCAACAAACCGAATCTTCGAATGACATACAACTTACCCCACACTTCTCTTTGGTCAATTACCTGTCCACAAAATTAACGTAGTTGAATGTAATCCGATTGGTTTAGTATAAAAGATACATAAATGAAAATCAGTCCAACTTTTAAAGATTCTTATCAATATCATCGTCATTTAAAACACACAAGTATACACATTTACGTAGGAATCAAGATACTTCGTATTGATATTGTAGCGTAAACTACTTTATAATAAGAATGAAAGAAACGCTTTAAACATTTCGCAACACCGAAAATTAATTTTGTTTCACCCAATAGCACTAAAAAGATGCATGTGCTGTAAAATGTAGAGATTTGTCTGATGTCAGAGGATTGACGTGGAATGGAATTGCCTTTATGAGAGAGTGGCTCAATTTACCAATATATTTTGTATTGAATTTGACGCTATTCTATGTATTATAAACTCCGGATTACGCCTGCATCTTTTACATACATAGCTTATAAAAATTGATTTGATGGATGAACCATGAAGTGATACGAGTCATACATGTATGTATCAGCCTACATACCATCTGAGTCTAAATTTTTATCAAGTTTAAGTGCAGCTTCCAGCTACGAATACAAAAGTAGCATTTTATATCCACCCTGTGGACATAAATGCAGATAAAGTAAGAGGACATTTTTGAAATGTATTATAAATATAACAATAATGACGTTGATCCGTGTGTATGTGACATATCACATCTTGCCATCATTTGTAGATACCCCTAGTATTAAATTTGTTACTGTAACATTTACAGAAAGTACCTTTGGATGAAGAATTCGACTTTATTTTGCCATATGATAAGTACAACACAATATGACAAGAATAATAGTAGAGGGCTGGAGCTGACTGTGAAAGTACCACACCACCTCGACTACTTCGACTTCCAAGCCATTTCATATCTTGACAGAACGTTAAAATTAGGTAAAAGTCCTTCAGGGCAGTCCGAAGGAGAAGAGTGGGGGGTAGCTTTCCTGGGCAATGCGCATCGCATCAACTTACACTTCCCTTCAGCTTTTTCTGATACACATACCTAGGTACTTATCCAATATTACAGTAACTGTGCCTGTGTTAGTTGTAGTTGTATTAGATACATACCTAGCAGCATAATAATATTCCACTAAAGTAGTTCGACTCGATTTTCCCCAGAAGCGAAAGCAAGGCAGTAGTGAATATAGTGAATCTATGAATCTACCCGTTTATATGGCTAGTGGGAGAATGTGCTGGTGAAAACACACTTGACATCAACAACATGCTATAATCCAACAGCTCGGGGTTTTTGCTTGCATCACAGTCCTGTAGTGCACAGAAGAGTCGGGTCGACCATATATAAAGGCAGCAACTTGTCCAGTTGAGATCCACAAACATTTCCAAGTCTGTGATCAATTCACTTCAACTCCTCTCTTGTTCTTGTTCATTGTGCTCTCGTCTCGATTATATTACGATAATCTCTTCCACCACCCTCCTCTTGTTCAACAGCTCAGACTTATCTCATTTCCCCTCCTTGCATCTTTTCCGCTAATATTGTTTTTTCACAATTATTTCCTCAGAAATTCTTTTCTTCGAGACAGGAAATTTTTCATACTAGAAAAAAACCAATTTTACGTAGTATTCACACTGCTACGAACATATTGCACTGTCGAACAAAAAATCAGCCACACATATTGAAAAAAACCATTTTGGTGAATACGGACAGGAAGAAGAACGCTGAGAAGCAAAACACAGTAACGTTTTCTCCAGCACTATCCACAAATCTCACGAAGCCCTGTGGATATCAAGCTCTTGAAGTAACTGGCGTCTATCGTTTCGATTGGGGAAATGTTTTACTGGCAACTGGTGAGTTTCAATATCTTTTTCAGTTTAATACATTTAGTTAATAGTATAGATAAAATTTATTGATTACTGTAGAGAACAGGTAAAACATTACATTTTGACAGTCCCACTTTGCCCCCAATGGCCTCAACACCGACCATTTTGTATTGGTATTATTCCAGACTAGCAAATGTCGGGTTTATATTCCTTAGCTATACATGTATTAGAAGCATAATTCTTTTTAATGTTCAAATGTACAGTCAGGGTAAGGACATGGGAAATCAAGAGAGTGCAATTTGTAGAAACAGTAAGTTTATTTTAAGCGATGACGTATTTGAAAATGTAACTGGGTAATCTGCCATACTATAAAGAATTGTAGAAATGTATAAAAAACTACAGCGGAGACGGCAGATTTTTTCCTAGAAGTACAAGAGCAATGTTTCAATTTCATGCAGAAAGTATATACTTATTTTATTAGCTATGCATTACAAAAGTTCTACTCGTTGTTTAACTACGAAGTCTGTAAACATTGAAAAGGAAAGCTGTTTGTCGGACAAAAGTGATTCAATACTAAATCCTTGTGAATTTTTGAGGGCGTTGTTAGAGTACTTGTTTCGGGTTGGTGGTACAGTATATGGGTTGGGTAGAGAAACTTGGACAGAGAGAACAAAGGCAACATGAGACGAACAAACATTCAAGCCATTGTCATACGCAGAGTCTCATTCATTCTAACTGTAACAAGAGTATTAAGTAAAAGTCATCACGTAACCTGAGTTCATGCCACTGCACTGTGTTTTCTAACCTAGCTTTTTTGCATTATTCCTCTTCAACTGGAGACTTGTAGCTTTTATGTCTTTTGAATACGAATTTACTGTACTGGTTAATAGCTCCAGCTTTAATAGAGTAGCACAGCAGATAACTGGCTTAACACACACGACGTACATTAGAGTCTCTGTGTGGGTTAATGGGTGTGAACGCGATCTCAATTTTCATGAAGGTAGTAGTAAACTTTCGCAAATGTCTGTATGCGAATTACTGAAAATTCACTTCAGTGTTTAGAAAAAGAATAGAGTTTTTATACACAATTTTTTCTTTCATGTAGAGTTTCTTGTTGCATGGTAGAAATGAATACAAGCACTGCTGTCTCTATTTTATGCCATTAGAAATTGTATAGCTGTTTCAGCTGATTGGTTGACTTAATTTAAATAATAATGATCACATTGTGTATTATGGCGGACAGGAAATGTCTATTCACGAGTCATGCATATTCAACTGAACAAGACGCCCCAATATGTTAAATTATCTCTTATACATTGCAAATAACTATAGCTTGCTTGAGATCTGTCTTGTAAGCCGTCGTGCAGCGAAACTTAACATTCCAGACGGAAACATTTATTATATATTATTCAAATTCTAAAATTGGAAGGGCAAGCATTAAATATGAATTAGCTAGCTTTTCATGAATTTTTAACATGGTTGGGAAAGACTTATATTATTTCCATTTAAGATAAGGATAAAATTGTTACTATTATTTCAGTTGTAAATTATACTCCGGTAATTTTTCAAATGAAGAGTTCTGTAAACATAGTTTGGCAGGATAGCAATTTTTGTATCTATTTAATGTTACATTGAATGAAAACAGTTTTGGAATATTATGTCATTATTATCAAGCACAATTCACGACATTAAAGTAAATAGACATATAATGTGACTGAATAATAGGTAATCATGAGTGGGATGACGGGGAGCAATAGAATAATACAATAAGTTAAATTCCACTGTACTTGTAAAAATAAAATGCCTTCGGCCTACGCAATAAATTGCTGTATGGGTTTCGGAGTTAACAAGATGGTATTATTATTCTGTCCATGAAGACTTACATAGGGAGTCCCATCATGTAGGACAATTAGCTGTCTCAATTCACCGTCTTTCTTCTTAATCGTGTTTATCCATTTAGCTTTTCTTGTTCTTTTTACATTATTTGTGTATGCCTGTTTCATTGTCACAAGCCCAGTCACATTTGCACACCCCTGGGATATGTTGCAATATACCAGATGGAAAGAGCCGAGAAGCGTGTCAAGTAATAATTCAGCACAAGAGGAGTTGCTTCTTCGTATTCTATCGAACTCCAAAAGTTCTTTTAGTACGTAAATAGTAGTTGCCAATGCACAAAAATACTAAATAGATAACCAAAGAGAAGAAAGCAACCGGCAACCTTTTCAGTTAAATTGCTTTCATGGAAAAATTTGTGTCAATTGGTTAGCAAGAGTTTGTCAAGCTGAGAAAATAGTATTCCTAACTTTGGGAAGATTATGGACAATTTGGAAAGCTGTTGGAAATAACGTGTTGCTGGTGAGTCGTTTGTTGATTACCAAGCAGACTTTAAATTAAATGCTGCTTTCTAGTAATTCAAATTACACAGATCAAATAATTCCTCTGACGCAGTGACGCAGCTAGCTAGTACCTAGTAACAATCGCTTTGTTCCAGTTGGAGGAATGCTCACTTGAAGACTAATTATTTACGTTAAGTATACATGCAGATGCATATACCCATACACAATGAGTAAATATTTACTACTACTAGGTTTGAAACTTCTTAGTCGCAACCCACATCCATGCAAATCCTTTCTATTATCGCTGACTGTGGTGAAATTATCAGGACGTCTACAACTGTCGGTATAGCAGTCTCTGTTACAGATAACACGTTCTGAGACCTTTGGATTCTAAGAATTCCAAAATTCTCTTCATAAATAGTACAAGGTGTAGAGAAGCAATTCATTCCTTTATTAGAACAATGAGCAAAACCAAGGAAAAACACACAACATCCAGCAGTTGTAGCTCGGAGGATCGGATATAACGAAATGCACACATAATAAACATTCAAATAGGAAATACTACTACAAGTTACACTACAGATGGATCTATTTAGATTGTAAAGAAGCTCTTTGATCTTTTCTGGAATGAACATGAAACGTCTGAGTATATTCAACAAACCGTTATGAGCTTACATACATTTCCAACTAGAACAGAATTTACAACGAAAATATTTACGGTCTTTTGAACAAAATTCAACGCAATTTCCGAAATTAGTGCAAATTACTCCTAACTTTATAAACCTTGAAACTCTTCAATTTCAAGAAGAAAAACGTTTCCAACAATTATTTTACCAACCAATTTTGCCTGTTTGCCTTATAGGAGGAATTTAATGAATGATAATTTGTAACAACATCGAAATGAGTGTTATCAATATAATGGCCATACAGTAAGTAGGTGATTTTTTAATTAATGGATTGAGTGATAAAAGCTTAAAGCAATTTTAGAGCTTCATTAGGTATAATTTGTGTGAAATTAAAATGATTTAGGCATGCAATAGTTTATGGGTAATATGAGACACTGTGGAATCAGGATTAGGAATACAGAATACCATACATATAGTTGGCTAGTTTACCTCGACACAGTCAAAAGGTCTCTACTCACTCTTCCGTAGGCGGCGATGCTGCTGTTTCATTTTATGTGAATGAGACTTGAGACAAACAGACACCTAAAAGTCATACAATATTCCTTTATTTGAAAAGTACAACCCTGAAGCGTTAAATCGCATTAAAATTTAATTGCTAGTTTAACATACATTTAAATTTACTTTGATTTAATTGAGTGAGCATTAAAATGTCGATTAAATACTTATGATCGTAATATGCACGACATCATGCAAATTGCACAGCAACAAAGTTTTTCTGTTACAAATATTCATTTGGGTATGACTAAAGTATAATGAGACGAACCCCGACTGTATAAAACTGGCAATTAATTTCATGTAGAATTTACCACATACACATTACCCAGCTTCTAGCGCAAACCCAGAATAGACTATCTAGAGATTTTAAATGAATTTGACACAGTTGTAGAATTATTATTGATTGATGATACTGTGTACTGCGATTGGTGACATTCTGCGCCACTATCTTTATATTGCAAATTTATATTAGGTCGTGAGATTATGATTATTGATTAAGTATAATTTACGCGATTGTTCGTGCCGAATGAAAACATGACACTGATGCCACTAACTGACTTAGTGTGTGCGGCAGTTTGATGCATGATATCATATTACGAATATTATTCTGATTTAATGGGATAAAACCATGCTTACTTTTACATCCGTTGGTTTGCGTTCAATGAAATTGGTTGAATAAAAGACATGGATGCTGATCCCGTGAGTGACATATGCAAAGGCTGATAATACATGGTATTCATAAAAATATTCTAGAGAATATTGACTTTGTTTTTGCAGAGCTGCAAAAACGAAGTCAATTTGATTTTCAATTTTGGATATGCCAACTACTATAATGTTGTAAAACTACTTAATATCCAATCTACGAATATTGTAGGAAGGAAAGTCTACCACAATTATAATATTTGCTGTCAGTTTCTTAGTGATCAGTAACTAAATTAGTTTACAACACCATAATATTATGTATGCGTAATAAAATACATAATTCGTATAATATTCAATTTGCCCCATAGAATGGTGTTGTAACTAATAAAAGTAATAACCCATTGGATAATAAATAATATAATGCCATGTGTGTGATGTCTAGGTGTTCCTACTTTGCTTCAGTGTGTGGAAACGAGCGGAAGTGTCTGGAGAGGTGGTCTCATCTTTTATCCACAATGGTGTTGACTACAACAATGCTCATCCTGGGCAAGGAGCAGGAAAAGTGTATTCCAATCACCCTAATCTTCCCAATTCCCTGTGGTATCGTCCAATGGAAGAAAATGAGGCAGCACTGAGCACGCAAGGCGCTTTGGCCAACAAAAATCCCAACGCTCTTCCACCAAAAGGTATGACGCTTTTCCCCAACACTTTTACTGCCACCACCATGCACACTTTATACCAAAATCACTTTCTTTTCTCCACCTCGCAAATAATGCATTGCATAATATCACATAAGGTATGGCAACGACGAGGACATCATATTGTAGGTTTCAGCTACAAGAATCACTACTAGTACTACAGACACAAATAAATAGTGGCAAATAAGCCTTCTGTAATACCTCATTGTCAGTCGCATCCGTTCCATCGTCACATGTAGCTTTTCGTTTTGTTGTCTCTATAGAAGCCATTTTAGTCAGTGTAAAGCATAACAATAGCGCTGCAATTTTGTAACATTTCCTGTTGCTTACCGATTCCTAGGATGTAGCTTAACTCTAGACGTACATTATTAAACTAGTACAAAGGAAAAGTTACGAGATAGACTCTGTCATTGGAATTGAGTAAAAGTCATATCAATCAATTACAATTAATTTTCTGAATACTGAACTATTTACAATACGCAATAATTAATAACCAATGATGTCACTGTTAGTTGTTCAGAATTGAAACTGAGATTTAAGATGACAACAGAAGACTCAAGTTGTTTACTGAGAGAATAGACAGTATGGTAAACATCTGCTACCTATTGTCGGCTGAGAAAGTTGAGATTTTCTAGAGGTTCATAAAAGAATGACCCGATGCGAAAGGAAATTAAGCTTATATGTCTACAAAATAGGCACCTAGATTGATAAATACTATTTTTTAAAGTAATTTTCGATAGCCAAACATCCGGGATCAATATTAAAACGGAGTATATAACCAGTAGGCAGAAAATAGTAATGTTTGTTTTTAGCAATTTTTCTTTGGTAAAGTTTCTAAGTAAGTCGACTGAAGGATGAACTGGGGCGTATCGATATTTACACAATTTTGCATATCCTTCTTCGTAGTTATTTCGTTATCGTATTCTACGTCACAACATTTACATTGTACATTCTAATACATTTGGTCAGGAGAATGGAACTCGGGGCAATCATAAATTATTATTCAAAGAATATTAATGTGTACATTATAATCGGTTGATCATATAGGAGACTATTTTCCTCGATTCAATCGCATCTGTAAAAACAAAAAGTTTTCTCATCATTCATTTTAATTCACTGCTTTAAATTAGAGAATCTGTTGGAGTATCTGATCGATTTTTGATTTTAGCTCATCAGTGAATTATATTTCTAGCGAAAGAAATTGTGATGCGATAATAATGTCACATTACAGACATTTCAATTCGGTTTTTCATCAGCAATGAATGTAAACGAGTTAAAAAAAACTCGGCCTTTTCTTTGTTACTACTATCTCTATTATTAGTATTACATGGGAGCGCACATGTTACCGAATCGTATCATAACACGGGAACAAGGGCGGTAAGTGTACGTATCTCAACCAAAGGGATTAAATAGAGCAGAAAGGTTTATACACTGAGAAAGCTGAACATGAAAAGAATAACGAGCCTTACTTTAAACTGTGCATGCTCCATTTAAGTTGAAGAGAAATTTCATGATAGTATTTGTCGTAGTAATAGAAGATATAGGTATAGGTACTGTCAACAGTATTATGGACAAGAAAATTGACTAGAATTGATCTCTCTCTCTCTCTCTTCCGTCTGTGCCGTATTTCTTCTTTGTTCTTCATGCAGATTCATTTCCATTCAGAGATCATCGTACAACAACGGTGGCTACGGTTAGATAAGCGAAATACTTTCATGTGCAATATTTTTACCCTTAGCCCTAGCTCCAATAAAAGATCATCCGACCATCAGCCAATGTGTAATAGCAGCCGTTTTGGGTAATTTTATTATTGTTTCAATTATGTTTCGGATGAACGAAACTTTTCCGGCAGTAGACTAATACAATGAAGTCAAACCCATGCACGTTCTCTCCTACAACATAAAAATGATAACATCTGTCTTGGCTTTAAAACTAACCTGTTTGAGTTCGTGCACAATAATTTTTTTATATGCAAACCAAATACTTGGAAAGTTCCCTGTTCGAATTCTAAATGCAGTTTGTATTATACCAAAATTTTAGATTTTATCATTCATAACATTTACTATATAAAATTGCTATTTACTACCCTACATTATTAAAATACACATAGATAGTCTTCAGTGTCGCAGAAAGATTTTGCACAGTATTGAAGGAAAAGGGAGTTTTCAGGCGGATTGACTTTAGGTAAACGGTAGGAGAAAGTTTGCACACAGAAATTTAGAAAGACAAGGGTAATGTGAGAGATTAAATGGAAGATTTGGTATGAACTGAGTAGATACAGGGAATAAAATGGCGGCTTTGAGAACGACTCGCATTAAACGTTCCCCAACTGGATTTACAGCAAGAGGATTTCATGAAGAAGTCTTTGATAGAGATTTTGGTCATTTCTCGCCAGTGAAAAGAACCCACAAGAGGAGACCAGAGGCAGATGCTGCTGGATTCTATGGAGACACATTCAGTAACGGATTCGGAGAGTTCGAGACCATGAAGAAATCAACTGGAGTGGCCAATCCTGCTTACATTGTAAGAACTTATTTGGTTTAAAGTTTGTTTGCCTATCGCCCATCTATCCATTGTCCTCTGCTTATTCTTGTATGTACCAACAAAAATACTTGCTACATCTATAACGTTTTGATGGAACCCAAATAATTTCCTAAAAAAAGTAGCGAGACTCCATCAACTTCTTTGTTCAAATAGAGTTTATGCAGCCACTTTGACTTTTACGTTCTTAGCCAAACTTTCGTTTGTATGCACAGGTCGTTTACCAAACTGTTCTAGTTCACTTAAAAATTCCATTATCTCTTTCTTCTTTGATTTACAAAAATGCATTACTAACCTGTGTAAACAAAAAGAATTCCATGCGTTACAATAAATTAATGGCTAGTTATTGTCAAGTAGTACAAAGAACCATGGCGCTTGTTACTTTATTATGCAGCCAACTTAACTTTCTTTTACAATAGCCAAATTATGTGAACGATTTCCAGTATCTGAATGCATCTATAAACTTTCTCCATTCTCTAACATATATAGCTCATTTCTCTTAAAATCATATGAATGTGAGAGTTTCAAACATTATGGCATAATAGCATCAATTTGCCTGTGTAGTATTACAAAGTAAAATTCCTTTTTGCAGAATATTAATTCATAATTAATGTTATGTACCTACCTTCTTTGAAATGAAAAACTGGGTGTGTTAAGTATAATATATTATACAGTATATTGAGTACAATTGCAATTTTCTTGCAATTTATTGTCGAAACATTGCATAGCAAAACATCAACATGTAATTTAACATTCACATTTTAACATACTGCTACTTTAGATACATTCGACACTCTACAGTATGTTTCACAGTTAGGGACTAGTAGTCTAGGCAACCAAATATAAATTAATCATGGAATTGTTTTCTTATTATTATTTTCCAGCAATAAAATAGATTACAACGTGCATCTAAACAGATTGTTTGATACCTATTTCTGTATTAAGTCCTACTATAGGTCTTTCTATGTATTAACCAGACTAGTCCGTTACTGTGACACATACTATATAATGCAACGAATTGAAAATTGGAGAAGTGCTATTTACTTAATTTTAGTAATTGCTATTCATTTTTGACTTTATTTGTACTTTAAATCTTACATTTGTATGGAATTTCATTGAAATCTTTGTTCTCCTTTTTCGTCTATTGATGTATTGAGTGAAATTGAAGAAGCGTTAGTTCGAAGCTCACAAAGTGAAGTACAAATAGTCAATAGCATGTAATCCCAAACATATAATTTAGCTATGCCTTCAAATTTGACCAGCAACCAGTCTGAACAGTATTCAGTTCTTACACAATACAAATTACAGCGTTGTCACTCAGTGAAAGTCATTTCTTTAATGCATGAGCTAATTGAGACAATGGAACACTAACTGCTTAATTAGTAAGCTGTAATGAAAGTTAGATGATATCTGTGTTTGATTTTATAGTCCTTTAATGGTGAATAAAAATTGTTTTGAAAAATTGTTTATAAATGTTCAAGTCGATTTATTCCTTGACATTTTAATTTCCGTTACTTGTATAATAGGACACTTTTTTCTTTTAGACATTTCATTAGAGTTTATCACAGTGTCAACAATCATACCTTACATATTACAGAACATACACGTTAATCTCTAAACCAGAAAGCCTATATAGCAAATTCTGATGATGGTTTAGCTATAAGTTATTATCTAACCAAAGTGGAATTGTAATTGAAAAGAAATATTCAAATATTGATTACACTTTTTCTCATTCCATTAAATGATGACTGATTAGATTCATCTACTCGAAATACTATTAATGGCCAGGGCCTAACTGACGGTTACTCCAGACTACCCGCACTTGTAGGGGCCTTGAGGGGTCTGGGGCACTCAACCAAGGGGCTGTTTGGAGGGGTCGCCGTAGCAATGACACACCCTTCAAAATCCGAAACAAGAAGATTTTGCTATAAAATTCAGTTTATTTGATAGTTATCTTGTCAAACTTACGTCGTTTATATGCTACATTAAATTTGCACGATTAAAACCACATTGAATTGCTGGTAAATTTAATAAATGCGTCAAAATTTTGGTGTAACCTTTGACATTCATGAAAACGGGTACAATAAGCTGAGGCTTCCAACTATTAGTACACACACACACATATATATATATGGTTTTCAAAGAGAAACAATTCTTCTAATAATTGGTAATGGATATTTTTTGGGTTTTACCTACCTTGCAAACGTAAGCACTCTTTCTGGTGTTTGTGACATCATTAAATGTCATACGGATACGAGACTTACAAACAGGAGATAACTAAAGGTGGGAAATAAGAGATGATAATATGAGTGATAACGAAGAGATATTTCGGGTGTTCTTTGACAGGTTTACGGAGACGGCACAATCAAAAGACGGTACCCTTACAACAACTGGATCAGTGCAATTAAGCGAAACCGGGAGATGACTAAGAGTGGTTTTCACGGAGATGTCTTTAATGGAGGATTTGGTGAATTTCATCCAATGCGAAAATAAATTGACATCCAGAGCAAGCAGCTCACAGCATTATGGCCATAATGCACAAAATATATTGAAGTACTTCTCATTTTAACATCCAAGTCGTTTTTTTTCTATCCGTATCACAACTAACAAACCATCAGCGCATTCCCGACTTGTTACTAACATCTTTACAAAAATGAGAACTATTAATCCTTATATAATAGTAGCTGTGTCTTAGGTGTATATAGTTTTATTCTCCGATAAATTTATCCACACCAACAGAACACAATCCCTTCAAACAAAAATATTCCATTGCACTACACCATATTATTATGTTTACGTGGCGAAGAAAATAAATGTTTCAGTAGTCAATAGTACTTAACAGTAGGGTTGAATTATCTCAATACATATAAAATAAATATGAGTCCACTGTACACTAAGGTGATTATATTAATGTTAACGTGACACACTTAGAAGAACCCAGGAATTCTGAATGTTTTCAAAATGCCTATACTCATTAATAGTTCTAATATTCCATAATATATCGTAAATGTTCTAACTGTAAAATTACCAGTCGATGTACATACTTCTATAGCATCACTATGTGTATTATACCCAAAGTATCATACCAAATCCTAAAGCGTAAAATAAAGTGTAACAAAATATGAGTTTGTCAATTTTATGATCATGATAGAAATAAAAGATATTGTAATGTAAACCCCGTATAATATGTAAAAGCAATCCATGTACCAATGTTATCAATACATCTCAAGCTAAACTTTATCTAGAGTCAATTTCATTTGTCTCCTGTATAATTTCCTCAGTAATTTATTGAACTCTGTGGTAGTTATTTACAATCAGTTTAATTTATGTATGTAAAGCTTTTATTATTATTATTATTGCAATTATTGTTACCTGAGGAATCAGCTATATATATTAGCATTAACCTTTGTACAATGCCAATTCGCGGAGCCCTATTCTTTTTTGTCAGCAACCAGAGCGTATTGTTATAAAATATCAACACAAAGAAAGCAAATAAGTATAAGATTAATTTATCCACTGTTCTCACTTCATTTGATGTTAATTGTACTTTATATTTTTTATATAAGTATATTTTTTAGAAAATATTTTAGAACAAATAGTTACTTATTACATTAAATATGAAGAACACTTCTACGACTTAACTTTTGGTTCATTAAAAGGGCTTAACTAATTGAGCATTATATTTGTGTAGCGTTTTAAAATGTCTTTATCCTGTTTAATTATGCATTATGTATTTTGCACAATGAATAAGCTGTAATGAAATGATTTTTTTCATATTAATCTAATTTACTTTGCTACAGAGTTGTAGTTGAATCGTGTAAAAATTAATGCACTTAGAATTTTTGTTTATTTTGATGACATGAAAGTAAAATCATTGGTCCACATTCTATTCTACTGTAAACTTGTTTTACATCTGGAGTTTCATTCGTAAAATTCATAACAAAGATATTTTCCATCGCTTGATTGCATAATATTTTTACTATAGTATAAATATACATTTTAACTTTCATACTTACCAATTGTATTTGCATATAAAATCATAGACAAGGTATTCACTTTTGGCATCTTTTAGTGTAGGAGTGGTTTATTCTCTACAGATTAGAGAAAGTATTTTTATTTGCGTTATCGTCAGTACAGCCAGAGCTACAACAGAGTTGCAAAAGCATTTTCATTATAAATGACAATATTAAAATGGGACAAAGTAAGGATCTGCACTAAAACCTATTATTATTACTATAAAAGAGCTTACTACAATTATTTGAATTTATTCTTTGAAAGTCTTTCACTGTTCGAATTAAAATTCAGTATATTTCTGGGATAACCTTACTACGCGTAGTGAAATTTTATTCGATTTAATTTACAAATTAAATGGTAGGATCCAATTGCATCACACACGCTGTCTTACAAAATAAACTGTCCACCTAACTACTGAAAGCTTGTGTTTTTATCAAATGAATTACGAAAGATGTGAATCGATTTTAATGTGAGACAAGACGATTCCCCACTGAATTTACACCATCAATCGAGTTTTACATGCGATGCTATTTCCACAGTAAATTGAGTTTTTTCCTCTTTCCCATTCTTGAGAAGGAAATGGAAAATCGTGTTCAACAGAATAAACCTATAGAGAAAGAAAAAATACAAAGATATTCACTAAAGTAGCAACTCTTTCATGGGTAGCTACTCTAGCTACGGTTAATATGGGGGTACAATATAGTGACGCCAGAGACCGAATTGATTGTAATGCGTAACATTTAAAGTAGAAGAGGAGCATATGGATGGTGATTCTGTGATAATAATTGATGAAAGCAAATTTATCAAAAAGACAAATTAAGGAAAGTTCTTTCTGAACTCTGGTGATAACATAAAAACAAATTAAAGAAAAGACCTCATTACTACTACTCGTATTTCTGGCTTTGATTTTTGTTTCACCCTGCATTGTGCTATACACAGAGAGTTAGTTGTATGCCAGTAGAGCTGTAGATTGAGTCGTCGTTTTTGAACCCCGACCCAATTAGACATTTTTTTGCTATTTATCCCAGCCCCGACCCATAATTTCAACATGACATATTTCAGCCCCAAAGGAGCAAATATTTTTTATCACCAACCACAATTCAAAACAAAGGATTAGCAAACCACTACATTATTTTCATATTTAGCTATGTTCGCTGCTTTTTTCACTGTTCTTACATCGCTACAGAATGGCTACAATGAGAAATTCATTATGTTTAAGCTACGAAAATTGGCTTCTCTTTGTGTTGTAATATTTTTAATGAATTTTAAGTTAGGTATTGAGAAACGTATTTAATTTCATTATGATATTGTTAATATTATCATTAGCTTTCTCATAATACCCAGACCCAAACAAACTTTTGCAATCCGACCCCAACCCAATTCCATGATTAAAGCTGACTAACGAGCCGCTCGTTTAGGTTTTTGCTAGCCGATCCGCCAAAGAGCAGCGCCGCCAACCAGATGGGAGCACTATATGAATTGTTTTAAATATACGAATTAATCCTACTTCACCATATCTACCCTTAAATATTGGATTATGTTCAAATGTTCCCATGTTCATCATTCATCATATTCATAAAAAAATACCATGCTTCACAACTACAGCCGACATTTTTGCTTAGCCAGTGCATATACACCCCGCTTGGCTCTTTAACGACTCGAAAAGCAAAAGCCCATACGAGCGGCTCGTTTGCCAGCTCTGCATACTTCACGGGTCTCTACCCCAACTCCAGATAAGCCCCAAGGTTGGGGTTCATCTTAGGGTTGGGGTTCATCTTAGGGTTGGGGTTCATCTTAGGGTTGGGGTTCATCTTAGGGTTGGGGTTGACAGCTCTAGTTGCCAGTAAAGGTTTAGAAAGAAACGACAGATCAATTGTAAAAGAGCATCCGTTTTGTCCTTCTGTATCTAATTACGTGATGTTCTACCATGCAGCAGCCAAAGCTGTTTCATCTATAGGGTGTTCAGAAAGAAACATTACGTGTATTAGTCCTACTCAACCTCCCACATTTGCATATGCATTAAATCTGCACTCTCTTAATAAAAGTCCTGCTCTTTTCTGAGGCTGAAAAAAATTGCAAAAAAATCTAACTACTTTTTTAAAATGTTGTATGATTTTCTCATTACACTCACCTCTTGATCCGTACTAATCTTGTTCTTTGGGGGGGGGGGGTTGAAGCCCTGTGAGCCCATACGTAGTTACGCCCTGTTAGGATTAATAAGGTTGAATTCCATCATCGTAACATTTTCCACAGAACGTCCTGCACACATTGACACCAAACCTACATTTACTCATGGTCAACTTTATTTTTATTAAAACAGTAAGTAGAAGCTTAGCTTCGCTTAAAATATGTTACAAACAAAGTAAATTATATGCGGAGTGTAATGAGCAAATAAGGCAACATTTTACAAATGTACTAGTTAAATATTTTTCTGTAATTTATTTTGAGACTTAGAAAAAAGTAGTACATTAAGAGAATGCCGATTCAATGCATAGGGAAATGTGGGAGGTTGAGTAGAAATAGAGTAGCACTTTGTGTTTCTTTCTGAACCCCCTGTGTATGACCTTTTAACTGATGTTCACTCAAATCTTACTCACAGTATTTCGGCATTTAGGGCTAGTATCCACCAGCAGGCATATCCTATTTTTCTTAAAAATTGTTCATCTAGTCTCTGGAGATTCTTGTTTCTCCAAAACTCGTATAGACTGTGGTAATAAACAATTGTTTTGCTCTACTGAACTTGTAGTCTCGATTGGATGGAATTTTACTCTGCAGCATCCGTCACATCAGTCGGTCACAATCATTGAGTTGTTTAGGTACTCTCTTCCCTCTTGTATGTAAAATGCAACTTCATCTGTCTGTGTCAATAGTCTACTTTTAGATGCTTATAATCTTACATCGCTATATATTGGTGCCGATATTTCAGAATTGAGAATACATTGTGGAAAATGGACACAGTTTTATGCCATACGGCTCTGAATAATTTTGATTTAGAGACCTTGTCATTTGTGAAACATTTATGTGTAATATAAAATAACATGTAAAACAAATTATTATCAGTCAATAATATTATTTACTGTGTAAATAATAATTATATTTTGTAATAATAAAGTATTTTTATTTACACCCAGTTTTGACCGATTTATTAAACAGTTGTTTTGTGGGAATGAAATTCGTGCCTGTCCGTCGGTTTGTACGATAACTCAATCAAGAATGGTTTGAGACAATTGATTCTTGATACACTTATTATTGAGGTCTTGTGTGAGGTTAATTTCAAAGATGGGGTGAATCGGTCAACGCTATCATGGCCTTTGGCATCGTAACTTTAACTACATGATATTGATATATTAGTGCTACATAGAATCTTCAACCTTCGAAATTAATTGACGAAAACAAATCGTTTGATGACGTTTGGTTTCGTAGTATACTACAGCACTATTGCTAATTAGTAGTTTACTTGCTATAACAAAAACGATGACACAGACTACCATGTAACAATTGAATTCCAACAATGCAAAATCATGGTAAAATAAATATTTATACTTTAAAATAGTGCCTTCTTTATCTTATTACGAAACACCCTTTTTCTTGACTCCCAGTGTCTGGATTTAATATCTTCCGGACCCATTATACACCTAATGGTAATGCATGGGACAATAATATATTAATGTAATCTAGGATTATACTGTGATCTACAAGTATGTATTATGTATTTCATAATACATTATGAAATGTGAATCATGTATAAAATACGATTTAATGTAAGTGTATTTATAAGTGGTATTATAAGGTACATGTTTACTATGCTTCTCTCGTGATATTTCATTACTTAAAACATATTATACATTAACCATAATTAAAATCTAATCTTAAGTATCTTACTTACTATAACTAATTAATTTGATCCCTAACTTAATATTGCGTAGTTGAGATTCCGAGATTAGCAATCAATGTTTCTAAAAAGTAAAGGTTAAAATGAATGCACAACGAGTTGTTGATTTGCAACAGTCTTCCGAGTCTTCCCTGCTATAAAAGTCTAACATAAAACACTGTTCAGTGCTGGAAAACTGCTTAAGAAAATACTCTGTAATTTGCTAAGATAAGTTTTCATTTTAGCAATAGCACCTGGCTACAGAAACCTTATTTTTAGTCATTTCCTACATGATACACAAAGCTTAAAATAATAATCCTAGCATCCAAGCTAATACTCTTATTATGTTTGTTTAAGATCAGGTATGTATGTGAAAGTAAAGGACAAGCGGAACTGCTGTCTCAATGAAGGATATCCCTACGAGATATTTGTGCAATGAAAATAAAATATTACTGCGTTGTACAACCAATGTATGGTTGCTGAATCTCAACGTATTGTAACAGACACCAAAGCAAAACCTGCTAAAGATACTTAATCAATCTCGTTATCTAAATATTTACCTACGACATTATTTTGATTGTAAAGGCACGTCACACGATGCAAGGACTATGTTACACAGTTGTGCAGTTGGACTGTGATGGTTGGTTTTATATTACAATGAGCACTTTCAATTTGATAGGAGAGAAATGTGAAGCAAACGAAACTAACTCATAATAATATTGATTTTTCCAGTTTGGTAGATAGTAGGGTAATCACAATTGGTGAGAGGATAAAAGTAATTACTGGATCATACAGACATCAACGGAAGATCAAAGATCAAGCTTGAGGTATTCGTCGTCTCAACCATAGAACAAAAATACATGCCATTTTCAAAAATTCTCTAAAAACGGTGTCTTTATAGGAAAAAAGTTAACTTCGGCCGAAAAAAGGAAAGCCTTCCCATAACGTTAGGAAAAAAGCTTTTTTTGCTTTTTTAGGTTTCACAGAACGACAAATCCTTTGATCAAAAAACATTTAAAAAAAAATTAAAAGATAAATATAAGCAAAAAAGCATTGCGTTTTAGCACCTTGGTCTCAGTTTCTACACGCACTGAAACAATAAATACTGGCGGACTAGGACTAGGTGGAGATGAAACGTGAACTGAAAGGTGAATCTTTTTTTATACATGCAATGATCAGTCGCTCGTGAATGAAACCATGAATAAATTTAAGCTTTCATCATTCATAATATACAATTGCGAAAGAAAAATGTTCGTGATATTATTACCTCCTTCACCGTCTACCAATAATCGTTTTCAAATAAATTTGTTATTCCAACCTTCTGTTTAACTAATGTTGTTCCAAACTCGATCTTTAACATTCAAGTCTATATAAAATATGTACTAACTACTAGCTGTTTCTATATGACTTATTATTAAAACGTACTCAAAATAAAATGTTTCAGCACCAAAAGAAAGGAATTTCTCCGAAAAAATTGTGTCATCAAAACAATATAAAAAATCCTCATATAAATTTAACGAATCATCATGCTAAATGTAAATAATCCTCATTGTAAAT
>JABASD010002717.1:0-24518 GCA_019776165.1 Pogonognathellus flavescens
AAGTAATTTATCGAAAGCTTGTCAAAATAAACGTTAATTTGTTAAAATGACCTCTAGAAGCCAAAGAAGCATTAATTTTAAGTTTGAAAGAAACAAATAAAATGTCTTTCTTTTTTATAATGCGACATTAACCGAATGCAAGCAACTTATAAACTTACATGCAACTACTATAACTATCCATGCAACTTGTAAAATATCAGGCAGGATATTTGTAAGGACAGAATTATTTTGTTCCTTGTTTGGTAATTAAAACTACTTTGTTGAACAAAAGCATTTACGTAAGCTTCTGATACACTTCTCCATTAAATAGTCTATAGTGTGGTTCTTCAATACTAATTGTAAGTATTTCATTATCCGACTGTCGCGATTGTGCTAAACAGACGCACTGATTTATTGGCGATTTGTTGTTTTGAAAGGAATTACTTATTAGCCAACAGAATGACAATCGCTTTTCCATTTGAGCTACAAAGAAAGGCATTTTACTAGTTTAACGATGAGTCAAATAACACATGCTCTGTTGTAAGTACACTGCGTATATTTTACTAAAAATTACCTAAATAAAATATGCATTGTCCTTAACGAAAGAAATTATTGTAATACTAATGATTTAGGGAAGAACTTCAGATTTCATGCACTCAGATTTACTACTGGAAGTATTTTATTTAGTAAATAAGAAATGACATAATACAGTGGATACAGATACAATACAACTCGGTGGGTACTGAAATCATTTAAGTATAATGACAATATTGTAATATGAAATGTCGATTGTAAATCGAGTTTAACTTAAACTACAGTATAGCTAAAATACGTTACTTTTACACATAGTTGAGCCCAGTGGTACCAAAAACAATATTCTTTTAACTTACCTATATTAAAAAGTCCGCACACACGATTTATATGTATAAGTATGTATTACATATACTAAGAATCTACTTTAAAATAGTTATAATTTAAAAAGGATTATTGCACAAAATTGTCTATTGTAAACATGCATCTTCTAAGCATGTATTTATGTTAAACCTGTATAAACTGTAATTTCATTATCATTTAAAGTAACACGTGTACATTACAAGTATATTATGTGAGAATGAATTTACCAAAGATTTCACTTACAAACAAGTTTAAGGGAAGTGTATTTGGTGTATCATATATATGTAATTAAAACTGGTAAGCTGTTACAATTGAGGGGGTATGTTTGCTATTTTCATGGAAGGATCATACTATTTTTTTACAAAAGGTACTTTACAATTTCAACATTTTCGCACAGGACAAACAGTAATATGATTATATTATTATGGCCATGAGATTACATTTTAAGTATATGTGTGCAACTGGACCAATTCAGATGGGAGCAGTCCTGCTCCTGGATGGAAAAATCCACAAAGTTATACTACAATATTTTCCACCCAAGAGAAACAGCAGTTTCACGATCAAAATTATTATCTGCAATTAAGCTTATTAATAGTTATGAGTATTTAATTAGTATTACATTTGAAAGAAAGATCTTTGTAGCAAAGTTGGTTTCCCATTAACGAAGAGTTGCTGAAAACATGCAATTACCTAAAATGGCAGCGACAACGATTGTCTCTTTTCACAAATATGGATCATAAATAAGGTTTAATTATTGCTATATACATGTTAAGTTTAGTAGAATGACCAATTTTTGTAATATTTGGTTAATCTGTGGGGTTACACATAGTTCAATTAATACTTGTATTAATACAGCATTTACAACATCAAGATTTTCCAGGCTGAGTATGTACGTTTTGAAAATTGTGAAGTTAAATAACTTTATTATTTCCATTTCAGATTTCTAGAAAGTGTTTTTAGCGATAAGATTATGTTCTGTAGGTATTTTCTTTAATCTTTTACAAGCAAATCATAGCCTACAAAAATTACAATGTAATAGAGATCTACGTTCTGACATAGCAAATCTATAAGTGAAAATGTGACACTAATATAATTTGCCATTCTGTTTGCACTTTGTTGATCTTAATTTATTCTGTTCTACATTGTACAGATAAAATTATAGATGTAATGTTTTCAAATCTAACAATAGTAAATTACTACTATTATACACTATCGATATTTTGCACTTACTTACGTTAGCTTATATTATAGCGTCCTAATTAATGCATTTAAAAAGCACTTACACATAGAGATGACCCGTTAAATGAACCAGACGGTCATTTACATGTAGATATTGTTTACAAGTATATATATACATTGTCATGATTATTATATGAATTAAAGTTTAATAGTCCATATAATGTTCAAAATGCAATAACTCTAACTGAAAAGCTTAAAGTGACTAGAACACATTAAGATAACGTACTTAAATTACGTAATCGACTCATTTCTTGCTGTTTGTAAAGGTAGATGAGTTAAAATTTAAAATTGGCCACGGAACGATATACAAGCAGCTAAGACTAGAAATATGGATGAGAATATGGGCACAAGATTTCCAGGGAGAGTCGTCCCAAACAGTCCAACACCGAAAAATGAGCCTATTCTTCCTCCAGCGGCGCAGAGACCTACTGCTCCGCCCCTGCAACTCATCAAATAGAAATCATGATGATAAATTATTCCGAAACATCAAAGACTCGATCTACTAACAACAAAGGAATGTTGGAACAAAAGATAGTTGCAATAATTATAGTACCTTGTCCACGAAGGATATTTGTCTATGGTTGTAACGAGAATACTCCACATACCCGCTACGAATATGTTGATAATTGTGTGACCTACGAGAGCCCAAATGGGATCAAAGGTCCAAATAGTCAGTCCTATACTGATGAGCGATGCGAGAAGAAGATAGATTGATACAAGC
The DNA here is from genome assembly GCA_019776165.1 of Pogonognathellus flavescens. Lineage (NCBI taxonomy): Eukaryota > Metazoa > Arthropoda > Collembola > Entomobryomorpha > Tomoceridae > Pogonognathellus > Pogonognathellus flavescens. The sequence continues at coordinate 2,834 of JABASD010002717.1, forward strand.
GTTGAGCGTTTACAGAATGAGATGAGTGCTACCGATAAAAGGGCTCCTACAAATATTCCTAACACTGGCAAACCAGAGTCAATCATGTCGTTCGCTAAATGCATGCTGAAATCGGGAATGAGATGACATGCTGGATCCAATCCTAAATGTTAAACATCAAATTGTACATTTAAACGAGTTACTTACTTATTCAAATTTTAAATAGAGGAAGAGTATGTTTACTTGTTGAAATTGCTTACCTGCATATGAAACGCTTTCTAACTGGCAATCTTGAAAGTTAGACCGCCCTAGGTCTGTGTCCACAAAGTAGCAATTACTTAATTCGGAATGAATGAAAAGAACATAAGATGCTTTGACATTTGTGAAGTTGACTTGTTGAAATGTGCAGTTTTCAAACTTAACATGATTCATCATCTGCAAGCATTTTAAAAGGTATTGCGTTAAAATATCGAAGAAATATGGAATATAAGATGATGTGGTATGAATTGCGACTAAAATTAATAACTTACTAAATTCTTAATCATAACATCTTCAAAGACGCTATCACGATAACGCACGTTGACTAAATCGCTGACAATATCGGAATGATTTAGTATATTGTTTTCAATTGTCCTTGCATCTTTGTCGAATGTCCAATCTCGGAGAGTCGCCTGATGAGAAACTACCCACGATGTCAAGGCTCCTTGCCTGCACACAGCAACAAAATACTAAATATTTTATTCATGATATTTTATTGCTTTTAACATTACCATTTCTATACTTAAGGCTGGCATATTATGAGATACGATGTGAAAAATAGCTTTAGGTAGGCATACTCTGTAGCATGGTATAATGTCTGGATTATCTTTATGCATATAAGTAATGGGAACGTTACAGCCATATTACATTCATTCATGTATATTGAAATAGTATAGTTCTGCAGGCCTTCGCAAAAAACTCACCCCATAGCTGCCATGAGCCATATCAGCGACAGAGTAACGGTGAGACTCCGTCGATTTTCAGTCCACAATAGTAGAAATGAAGTCCAGAACTGCAACAAAAGGATTGCACACATTAACATGTATTACATCACAATAGATTAACTTTACCAATATGAAAATTCCATTTAACCGAGTAATTTCTATTGATTTTGTACTACAGATAAAATGATATAATGTATGTGAGCTATTTTGAAGGTATATATATCGCATAGAGGTATCTATTGTAGCTCTTCTGCGACTTTGCTTTGCCTGCGACCTTGTAACTCTCGAGATAGAACTGAATCACATTTTAGTACCCACCCGTGACTCTTCTACTGCAATGCTCTTCTTAACAATGTTTAAATTTGTGAAATATTGATCCGCAAACGTTGAGTACCACTACTGAGACTCTCATAGAAAGTTCCCTACAGTAGATGAATACAATCTACAATCTTTGATCACCGAAATTCTATTCTGGTTATTACCCATAGCTTTGTACAATAATACCTTTAGCAAATACATATGAAACATGAAACTTTCCTTTGAAGAAAGTTATTCAAGTATGTAACTACATCCCATTTGCAAAAATAGAGTTAAGCTATTAAGACCAATTCATGCAGCAATAGCCTAAGTCTTTGAAATTTTAGTACCTAAAGTAAAGGGTATTAAGAAGAACGACTTACTGATTCTAGAGCTTTGCTGAGATCACCAAGGACGCTGCTTGGATTCACCTGAGAATTAAGATGCACTGACGGAATTTCAATCTCCGAAAAGCAGAAGGTGGCACGATTTCCCCGGTTACATTTGTGAATTCTCTGTGGGAAAGTAGTATTTATACTTTAGCAACATTATTTATAGCAATTTCATTGCAATTACATAACTGATGTTTACAGCTTATGGATGATATAAAGTATACATGCAGCTACTATTTAGAAGATCTATCAGACCTACTTATTGGCTTATTACATTCGTTTCTTCTTTGAAGTAGCTTGACTTATTTGAACTATTTGTTTGCAGCCAGAAATTAATTTCAATTACGATTTTCTCTTCCCTAATCCATATATTATTTGTAAATCTATAACTTCATCTCTTTCTCGTCATGTAATATAAAGAGAGTAACAGTCTAGTCATTAGTCTAATACTACATATTTTATCGGATTTAATTTTATCATAGTAATTGTGATGTTTAAAAAGATTCGTCACGAAACTTTAATTCAATTAATTTTCATTAAACACAAGTTTTCTACATCTTAGAAAGGTAGGTAATAGAGGACAAGACAAATGCGCAACCGAGTTGATGTATTAAGATTGGAAATGTTAGTTTGACCAGCAAGTACGTAATCATCATTTTTCACTTGTAAACATGTAACTTTACTTTCACTTAAAGTGGAAAGTGGAACTATACATAATATGTGTAATTTGCATGTTTGTTATTTTTTGTAAGGAATTTTTACAAATATTATTGAAATGTAACTTCTGCAGGTAGTCACTGCCAAAGAAAAGTTACGATTAAAGAGTAAACTGAGATTTAGTCTAGAAATTCTGAACGTTAATGCTAAATCCATAGGTTGTAGGTAAGTAAGAAATGAACATACATAAATGACATGCATGATTGACTCACTTTGTACACATTAAGAGACTCCGCATCCCGTCCATTCTGCATTAAATTGAGAGGAGCTTCTGGCATAAATATCAAAGCTGCAAGACCAAGTAGACTGGGAGCCCAAGCAGCTAGGAGAAGCCGTCGCCAAGCACTAAAGTGCTCTTTCAATTCTTCACTGAGGTGAAAGCCTAAAATCCAATTATTAATGTCGTAGGGCTTTTGCTGGTTCATATTGCCTACACTTGTACTCAAGTTTTACTCTTTTAATCTATAAAATTCGCATACCATAATATAACGATGGAATTGGTAGTCGTGGTTAAATAAATTACATAATATCTTGGCTAAAAATAACTCTTATATAATATTAGCATGTATAGCACTGACATACATATACAGGGATACATTCCTCGACATTTATTAAATTTTAGGAAACTTAATGGCATGCTACGCTGGTGCTCCTCCATGTCATGCTCGTTTTTCATAAATGAAACAACCTTCTTTGCAAATGCATTATTGCTTTGTTAGTAGTGTATATTATTACATATCATATACTAACTGATACTTAAGAGTCAAGCTAACAAAAAGATTATTGGAGTGTAGAAAGATAATAATGTGCATAATGAAAGCTTCAAAGTTCAATGGTAACTTTATAAGGCTGCAGTGCAGACATAATAACATGTTGGGTTATAGTTGTTGAGTTTCATGTTAGCACAACTACTTTTAAGCACGAATTTAATTATTTAATAAATCATGTGTAGTGAAACTTGAGGTCATACTTTGATTCTACTGGAGCCTTAACCTACTGATGTAATGGTATTGCTTTCTTACCCGTCGAGGGTAGTATGAACCAAGATATCATGATCACATATCCTGCTCCGAATGGCCAGAACAGAAACAAAATCGTTATAGCCAGACGACGTCGTTTCTCCTGAATAAACTCTGAAAAGTAGGTCACCGACAGGGGCAAACAACCACCCAATCTAGAAAGTAGTAAATCGAAATTAAATTAAATGTTTTCCATCCAACTGGCAACAAATGATAAGTGGAAAGTTGAAGCATATGAGTAAGCAAAGTAAAGTGACTGACATTTTGTTATGATCAAGTCAAGCACGGATGGACTCACAGTCTCAAAGACCAGACCATGCTGGCCAACGTCTGATTGCTATATAGACTCATAAATAACTTTTGTAGACTTGAGTAAGCTGCTTTTCGTACCTAAATACTAAATACATCCTCGTTTGCGAATTACGATTCAGCACCATTGAAACATGTAATCGGTATAGCTTTACTATAAATCAAGTACTAAACAGATATTTTGCATAAGAAGATTTAGGTAGACCTATAGTATTCTTTTTAATGTAGCATTATTCCAACACGAGATTTACAAAGAATGTTTGATCGTCAGTGTGCAGTGGTTTGTACAATACGAAAGCGTTTCATTTCTCACCTATAAAATATATATATAGCTATAATATTATGCGTACCTACTTACTGTTAGTACCTCCCTAATTAAAAGAATCGGTTCTGTAATACCAGTACCAGGTAGAAAATAATTAGAACCAGAATTGGGTCGCCGAACAAACGCGGAGTAGGTGCTTGAGGAATTATCTACGCAAATTAACTTTTTCATGTATTCGTGTAAGTACGCAAATTGCAACGGTATTTCTTCCGAATCATGAAATCGGATAGAAGCTTAGATTCAACATGCAACTACTATATCCTTTGTATGTAGTATATCCGTTTTAACCTAAACCTCACAAAGAATTTGTATCGTATGTTGTTGTTTGTGGCCGTGAGAATACAAACACTACTTGTGTTTCCGCACCGAATCGAGAGTTGTGCGTTGTTGTGTACTCTGAAATAGAACTGGCGTATAATAATTTGTACTTAATGTGTGTACCTATATGTAATAGTCTATTACTGTCGCACTAAATCTTGGCAAAGTTGTAGAACATCGGTTTTAAAGTTGGGTCAACGCTAATTCATGAATAGAACATGAATAAACTTTGGTTGGGTAATTGGGTATAAGTTGAATTGTTGTTTATAATTGTTTGAGAATCATGTCTTCTATGATTATGTCTAAAGATAAAGGTTGGAAACTGCCATTATTAAGTAGGACATGACACAACTAAACTTACTAAAAGCCAGTCGACCTTGTTTTCCAAATTAGTGTATACACCTGTATTAAACTAATTATAGCAATTAAGCTGCCAAAGCATATAGACGAATTAACTTCGAGTTTACCATCCAACGATGTTTGTACATTTTCATGAATCACGAAGCAAGATGCAAACTGTAATTTCTATTATCCTTGCTGTTGCTTTAATTTTGTTCAAACTTGTCATACGGTTGGTTTCGGGCAATATTATATTGTTTAAAAGTAAAGACTGAAGTATAGCTAGTAGTAAAATGTGTAATATAAGGTGCTATGTTCATCCCTGTGAGTATCATGTATATACAGTTTTGTATGGTTATTGCTGCTCAGTCTTAAGTAATTCCATAGCGGGTAAATGTAATTCTTAGTAATTCCTGTAGAATGTTTGTTCCATGAAACGTAATAAGGGCTTTGGTAAGCTCTACTTCTCCTTTGTTTCTAATTATTATTTTAATCTGTATTTCCTACAACTTTGATAAAAGCTAAATATTTTCTGTAAATACTGGAGCGAGTCTAATCCCTGGAATAAAACGTGTTCAAGCGAAACCTTGAAGAATTTTTTCGTATTCGGCCATCGCACATATTGAATGAAATAATAAGTGTGAAAAAATAGGAGAGAGAGCAATTGCAATGTAGCGATATAAAATAAGGCTGAGTAAAATGTAACCAACCCGAATCCACTGAACATTCGTGCAGTTATAAATGTTCCTTCAGTGGGCATTATAACACTTGCTCCGCTGAATATTGAACCAACTCCGAGGCAGTAGATTAGAGCTCTTCGTCTGCCAACACGATCTCCTAAACTGCCCCAAAATATTGATCCCAGTCCCATTCCCATCAGAGTTGCTCCAACTGCAAAAAAGACATTGTTGCATGTAAGGTACTTTAGACACATCCTGTGAAACCCAAGGAAATTTCTTTACAATCTGTAACAGCAGTTACTTTAGCCTGACAAGAGGAAACAGAAGTTTCTTCTCTTTGTATTAATCAAAAAGTTAAGGCATTACTGAATGTGATAAACAACCTACCAAGCCATGATTTCTGCGTCTCATCCACACAAAACTCAAACTGAGCACTTTTTGAGGACATGATCAATGCCATAAGTTCCGACAAATCTGCTGCCATTACCAGTCCACAGACTAAAAGAAGAATGAATTGCATTTTCCCGTGTCCCACCTACACAAAATAGTATAAAAATTATATGATATTAGATCTGTATCATATACTTTTTTCAATCTACCATGTATAAAAATTCCACCATGCATGTGTATCGATGTACACATTAATACTAATACATTATTACCTAGACTCGCAATATTTGTGCGTATTATTATTACGTGTACAACAGATTTATCAGCAAATTATCATGTTTATAATGTGAAATATAAAATATTCCATTTCAAGGCTAAGTGTGTTGGTAAACATTTTATCCATGAAAATAGATTACTGTAAATCTTTGTTAGTTACCTAACGCTGAAACTCTTTTGAAAAATTCAGATATGTAGATACTCATGTAACAAAATCCCAGCCAGATGAGTCTAGTTACATAAAGCGTTGCCATAATGTAATTTCATGTAAATTGAGTTTAGAGTTACAATATTCTCAAATTGAGCTATAGTGAGCTTTCTCAGTAAGCTCATTGTGAGTCTCATATTAAATTAACTATGACGTATATATTTAGGTTCACCTTGACATGTTCTTGCATAAATTAAATTAGGGTACATGTTACAAGCTAATCAAGCTATGCATTCAGGGCAGTCACCAAATTGCTGCATAATTATAACATTTGTGCAGTACCCATTATAAGGTCTATTATGTTCAAGTATATAATTATTAGTTAGATTATTCAAGCGAAAATACTGTACAATTTTGTACATTATACTAAAGAAATATTTACTGCAGTGCGCGTTACTTAATGATGACTGCTTATATAAAGCCTATACTAATTAACTGATCACTTAAAATGTCAACTTACCTGCAAGAGCGCATCTTCGTGAAATCTCTCGAGCAGAGTGTAATCGCATTTATCGGGTTCTGGTTTATCATCAGAAGGATTCGTCAGGTTGTCATGTTCAACCCCAGGATTGAGGATGGACGATCCATCCTCAGAGCTGTAGTTCATCATCCGACTGTTTGTATTCACCAACGGTTCACTCTCCATAATATCTAAATAAGCAATTCCATATTTGATTTAATTCAAATCGTACTTAAGAAAAGTTACAATGATTGCTGTATCTCTAAGAATACTAGTGTGCCCTAATTGCTTAGATGTGATCAAACGGAACTGACATACTGTGTGTATTCGACATTATTACAGACAAAGGGATTTTTGCTATGAATTGTATGACTATACAATACAAACATAGTATCTACAGCTAATTTTGGTGTACAACTATAATTATGTGTGCTTAAATTTTAGTATCAGTAAGTGTAAGTGTGCTTGTAGCAGCTCAATCAGCTTCAGCATAGCGTGTTTAGTATTTGCAAGGTGTAGTTAACACATACATACGTATTAGTACTATTAGTATTTATTAATTAACATTTTTCAGTTAAATCATGACGATAACGCAATCAATTGTTATTGTAGTAGTCTTGTCAGTCTTGTGTCTAACGACCATAGCTTGTCGCTCAATCAAACAAATTCATGCTATGACCTTCTTCAAAAAATGTTTTAAAAAACTCATCGTCTCATTTGCGGATCCGTTTGGAAAGTGTAAAACTGTAGTGTGGATGTGTTCATGGAAATTATTACTTATATTAACAATAACAATAAAACAGTAGCATGTAGACTAGACACCTTGTTGAACGACACCGCTAACTTTACCGGGCACTTAATTATTATTAATCTTGGAGGGATGAGGGATGCTGGTTGTGTATATCGGATATACAGGAAATTGATTCGCATAAATATCTCACAGGTTTGATCTTTATAAATAGAACAATTGCGAATAATCTAATCTAAATACAGTTAAAGCTAAGAACAAAATTAAGAGTATAGGTATTCATGTAACGATGTACTTACTTTATACCTAATCATAGCCTGTCTACGTCTCTAAAAATATCATAATTTAGAGTAATATGATAACTAAAGAACCTTTGAAGCATTGTGAAATCATGGTGCAGTGACAAAAACTGTCCAACAGCCATATAAATTGTTTTACTTCGCTTTACTCAATCATGATCACAAGCTCCCATCCGAGTTGCTAATAATACAGATTGAATTGAGTAACCTTACTTAGTTAGTGTATAGAGTCATTCCACTTTATAAGATGAAATGATGTGTGGGACATCATACCATTGTAGCTCGTCTGATTGCAAATAATTGTACTAAAGTAGCTTACATAAATACACTGTACTTATATATATGCAAATGTAATACATATGCATTGCAGCCTTCATTCACAAACTAACTGGCATCGGCAGGTTAACAAATAAGGCATATTTTGTTGGACTAACCCATAGCAAGTAGTTATACATATAGGTATCTTGGAATAGAGAAAACAAACAAACCAGGTAGGAATCAACCCAAGTTATTTATTGGTTTTGCCCCTTACCTCTACCTCAGTAAACAAAAATGCAATCCATATTAACATTATACTGCAACGCGTATTCTATTATTACAGTATAATTTTATTACGGTGCATATGAAACAGTTCCACTGCTGCTCTTCTAAAATGCTGGCTGCATGCATGGGAAAATCTGTCGAGGTATAAGGAAACATTCTAAAAATAAATGCTCCCGAAAATATAGTCATGTCACCGCACTATACAATCGTAACGTTTTCATGAAATGTATAAAATGTTATTTATTTATTTATAAGTGCACTTTTGCCTTTTATTCCTAATGGTAAATATACGTAAATATTTTACTTTATCTGCTTGAATTTACCTACAGCGCAGTCCAAATGACGGCTCAAGGTGTTCCGTGTATCGTGTGTTGTACGATACACCCTTTCAGTGTACGTGTACCCAATTGCCCTTGCCGTATTTAACTTTGACCATCTTAATCGAAACTTTACTTAGCCGGACTTGACCTACTTGGTTGCGGTGTAGATGATTTCACTGCATTTACATTTATTTGCCTACACAAACGTTACTGACACACAGGTGCAGTTATCCGCCTGCATTTCCTAATCTTGGAAAATGCATCATGCAGGTGTGTCCCCAGTGAGATGCTTCAATCCGCTTCAATCATCTCATTTAATTTTCATATAGCTTTAGCTTTTGTAGCCCCTGATATACCAAACTAGTTCAAAGTTTACTAATTGCTGTCCTAATCTCTGGGGTGGTTTGTGTACAACTCTTCAAAGAGTTGTGCAGTCTCATTATTCAGTTGTAAATAAACAAGAGGCTAACCATCATCTTATTTCTGCTATTATTATATAAGGTAGCAATGCAATGTAAGTGAGCTTATACTATACTAAAATTGTTCTACGAACTATTCATAATTCAATGTTAGTTAGATTCTTGTTGAATTTTGAATAAGTGTCAATGTTTGAGTAAATGATGATGGAATGGGATTAAGTTATGGTAATGAATATATTCGTTCGTTACACTGGTTGCTTCCGTGTAGATTGTAGGATCCTTTTATTATCTAAATATACAGTTCTGTATGGAATTACAATTCTTCCTTGATTTCATGGGTGATACCAATACCTTAATACGCTAGTCATGAAACGAATAAATATTCTAAACAATACGCAGTCTAAGCCAAGGTACCTCAAGGTTTTCGGTCGCAAACAGTGTTAACCCCAAACTTATATCTTAACATAAAATTTTGTTTCATTTGTAATGTCAACCTTTTGTTGAGAGTTGTACTATGTAGCCAAAACCATTTTCTAATACTGTTTTTCGACTTTTGTGTATACCAAGTAGGTAGCTATTAATAACATTCAATTCCACAGTTTGTTTTCACATACGGCTCATTTATTGGCTCATTTATCGGTTTTTATATAGTACCTTCATTGTTAACGTTATGTATGTTGCATTGGTGAAAGAACTGAAAGAAGTGTCCTTATCTTTGTATTAAGTATAAACATTCTGAAAATCTAATAGTAAAAAAGGTGAAGGTCTGACAGTTTACTGAACCAAAAGAAAACTTATCCGCATACGGTTTCAATATCATAAAACTTGTCCATAACATCGTGTTTTATGTTACTACTGCTATTACCCGCTTCATGAATTCCACACTACTGAATTAAGAAGGCTATTTCAGGCTCCCTTTATTAACCTAATGTTATAATGATCAAGTAACCTTTGAGATGAGACATTAAAATGTGGGTTCTTTTATCTTTCTACAATACTATTTGTGATTGCAACCCTTTCGGAATTAGTGAAGCGTACAACATAACAATGACACAGGTAATACAGCATACTGTACTATATATATACCAGCTTTGAAACTTTTTGAAACTATTGAGGGTATATTTAGCGTGATTGAAAAAATAAATTGATTATAATATTATGACTTGCTTCATACTATTTTAAAATGTAACAAAACATCATTTCGAGAAAAAAACGAATTCGTAATTCACTACAAAAAGTAATTCACTTCAATCAATATTCCATGACTTAATGTATTTGTAACGGAAAATTTTACGGATACGTCTATAAAACTGCTTTTTGTAAACAGTAAAGGTATGCTGCTTTAAGGTATGTAAATATGTAAAGGTACTTTAAATAATGGTCATTCAATTACATTGCGCATTGCTTGCATCGTTTTACATACCTACAAATATTATTACATCCCTATAGGAAACATTATAAAATTCCTAGACAAATCATAAAATTAACGTGGTCCTATATACTAATCAATGCATACACATCTTTTCTTTCTCATGTAAATGTTACTGCATTGCATTAATTGCATACATTGCATTGAGATGAATTCCATAGAATGTCCTAAGATTTCTTCTCTAGTTGTATTACTTTTTTACTGCTCAAAACTAACATACCTAACATAATATACATACGTGTTTGCAAAAGGGATGGAAAGTCAATAAAGTAATTAATTACGAACTCATTACTCATACTCAAGCTACTTTTCGTTCCAATATGAAGGTGAAGCACCTATATTAGATTAGTAAAAGTATAGTATCTTTGTATAGAGATGTGCATATTATAATATAAACTGTGCTCATGTTTTACAGATACAGGAAAACAATTTACCTTACTTAAGAATTATGACTGTGACTCTGGTACGTAGATATCCTATATCAATACTTCAATACGAAATGAAGAAGTTACAAGTGAATCATTCATCTCATGTATTAATTAAATGCGTTTGGTTGGTTTAAAGGCGACAGCACAACACAAGGGTTATGGTGCGGTAGTGAACTGCATTAAACTGCGTTTAACAGCGAAGCTTGTTGTATAGCAGTAAATATATGAACAGAATGTTTTCTTACCGGAAATATCTCTTCGAAATGCAAGGGTAATGAAATAGCATACTATAACAAAGCAATTCACCAACCAAAATATCTCTTATTTTTAACGTCGGATTTGGAACAACAAATATGAAATATCCGATGTAATTAAAACGGTCCTAAAATGAATTCTTCTCTACCCACTTTTTAAAATCGTATTCAATGACAACTACTAATTACGAGTATATCTCATCGAAATCAAATGAAGTAGTATGAAACATGGAATAGGGAAGGGTATGACCTTTGTATCATGGTTTGAACAAGAGCTTTAGCGTTCCCAGCAGACATTAATTTCATCTCCATTATATGTATGCCGACCAAAACCGCTGTATGTATTTCCGATCAAAAACGGCAATTAAGACAGGAATGTTTCACACAAAACTTTTATGTGAATACCAAAGTATAAATAACTTTAGTAGGCACAATATGCAGCGAGTTTATTATTTACGTAATCTTGATGTGTAATAATATTATTACTTCACTAAACACAAATTTTGTTTATAATTTACGGAGTGATACCGCAGTCTTTTCTTCTATTCACCGCACTTGCTAAAAACTTTCACACACACAGACACAGACGCGATTAACAAACTTTTTAGTATAATAGCGTATAATAATTCCCTAAGACGGACGAGAGTACAACGATTGTGTTACAGTTGCACATGATGTACACAGTGTATAGTAAAGTTTATTTTTGTTTTCGTTCAGTGAAATTGTGTTGTCGTGAAATGTAGCACACACGTTAACGTATCAATGTGAAAATGTAAAGTGACCGTGACTTGGTGTAAGTATTTAGTTTTTGTAGTAAAGACAGAGTGAAGTATGTAGGTATAGCATGTAACACTGCTATACGTTTTACAACACAACGCAACAACGAGGGCCAATAAATGAGTTTGAGAATAGTAAATAGTGAGCTCCCTTTCATTGGACCTTCTTTCAATGCAGATGGAGAATGGAAATTAGAATCAACGAAGGGAAACTACAGAAAGGGAAGACATCATACCCTTTCGGTTGTTTTCGGGTTTTATTCCTCGGATCCAGTCGAGCCCATTCGGTATACTGGTTTCTCCCGTTACGTATCAGTATTGTAATACCCTGATATAACTCAAATGCGGAGATCCATTGAGATTCACAACAATCAGACTGCAACGCGACGACCACACGGTACCAACAGCAGTGGGCTGTTTTCCTACGTACTTATGTGCGTTTCCCTGCGTATGTAGGTATTGAATATTTCGGTGCTTCGTTGCTTCAATGTGTAGAAAGAAGGGTAATGGTAATACATATTGTAGTTATAGGCAAATATTACGATTTGGAGTATTGTGTCTGTGTTCGTGTGTAAGTGTATGTACGATTTGCTTTCAATGCGTTTAAGCATACTTTCAGAACGATGCCAGACTGGTTACCCCATATTCAGCTATATAATTAATCCATGTTATTCCACATTGCACTGAATCCATAACTACACACGACCGGCATACAACTACCTAGGTAGGTAGTAGAGGCGCATTGAAATAGACTGAGATGATGTCAGTGAAAGCTTTTCAAATTCCAAACCACCCTTGGGGCACGATTTATAGTAGAGTTCCATGTTTCTCACTTTTAGATTCCATGCCGGGTTTCAAGAAATGAGAATAGTTCTCATTTCTTACACAACCTGCAGTCAATCCAAACATTCGAATTCTTGGAAACTTCGTGACTTTTATAATGCCTATTCTTTGAGACAGTCGACAAAGCACATCACGTCTTATTCCTTCAAAAGTTGTATATATACATATACATTTATTCCAGACACAGCTTATTTCACTCAAGTATATCATTAAGTATGTAGATTGTAGACTTACTTAGTTTTAGATATACCAAGAATTTCAAACGTATTATTCTATTCAATGCTCTTTACCTAATCGTTTTAACTCTTGAAGTATACTAACATCGTGGCATCATTGCTCAACAATTTGTACATATCTGGGGCATTTGAATAATTCTGTTGGAGAATTTTTAATTAGCTTACTAAGTCCTAGGTAGTCCTTCCTAACCTCCTACATCGATTTATTCGCATGTATGATACATACTTTACATCTACTATGATTAGCGTCTCGGACTTTCTAGACAATGCAATGCTAGGATAATGTTCACTAGGCATGTTTTCTTTAATATTGTTCAAATTGTCAGAATAGTAAGTAAGTAAGTTTATTCAAGGAAAACTCTCTCAGACCAAAAAAATTGTTAGAATAGTAATAATAATTTTAAGAATTCTCGTTCCGACAAAAATTCCTTGACTATACAACATATCAAATGTCTGTGCAAATCCAGCCGTCAGAGAAGCAGATATATATATAACTAAAATATGTCAGTCAATTAAGTACGTATATAATCGGAACTGGGATGTACGATGTCAGTCTCAGCATCAGAAAAGTCAGAAAATATATAACACATGCAATCATTCAATACTTCAACGTATTAAGGTCTACTCTTTATATTATCAGTTTGACCTGGATTATGCATGCATTATTTTTTAGGAATTTAATCTTCTGGTTATGCTACAACTAAACAGACATTTCCCCTGTGTAATAAGAGAAGAGAAACGATCAACGAGAGTACAATAATATTATTTTATCCTTCGCAGAATGTATAGGTATTGATAATCTTTATTGAGATATTTACCAGGTCTCTTTTGATACATTATAAGGTTGTTTGAAGAGGATCATGAACAACAACTCTCTGGTTTCAAATACAAATAGACTTTATTTGTTGAAGTACCAACTGTTTTAGTTCTGAATAGTCCTTTATCTTACCACAGAGAAGTTGCAATGTACGTCATAGCTTAAAGTAAATACTTTTAAAGAAGAGTAAGTGAATAAGCGCATGATTACAGCAAGTGAAAAGTGTAAACAGCAAGAAGTAATGATTTACAAAGAAACTATCAAAAGACCAAGCAATGCAAGATGTATCACTGCATAATATGTACAATTACTTTCTATCACTATACATACTTACCAAGACGTAGTCATCATGTTATCATGTACATCTTGTTATGTATACAGTACGTACATACCTATATATGTACAATATACTATAATGTACATATGAACAAGATGATTACAAAATTACAAGTGTAAACATCTTGTTACTTACATATTATGATTACCCTTCTCATTAAGCATTATAAAATTATAGCCAAAGAAAATCCACTCTTTTTGCCTTAAGCTTCGCTTACGCGTGTGGTGTGGAAATGCTGGGAAATGCTGGCAATTGCTGGGAAATGTTGGGAAATGCTGGCAATTGCTGGAAAATGCTGGCAAATGGTGGCAATTGCTGGCAAATGCTGGCAAATGGTGGCAATTGCTGGCAAATGGTGGCAATTGCTGGCAAATGGTGGCAATTGCTAGGAAATTCTGGCAATTGCTGGGAAACGCTGGGAAATGCTGGCAATTGCTGGGAAATTCTGGCAATTGCTGGGAAATGATGGGAAATGATGGGAAATGGTGTGACATCCCTTTCTGCGTCCCGGTGTTGACTTCTGCCTCTACTAACAATTAGCACCAACAATACATGCGTAAAAAGCATTACTTAATTTAATAGAACATTCATTACATTTTTTCATCATTGAAAACTACTCCAATTGATGCTCGTTTGTTGAAAGAGTTACCTAAATAGTTAAACAAGTTAAACCGCATAATTCTTACAAGCATAGGAATACACACCATTTCATTCATTATCAAATTATCCTTGTATACATATAGAAATATATAAACAAACTAATAATTTATAATGTCTTAATCGAAAACTGGAAAGAGAAATAAAGTTCTGTGTTCACTTTTTAAAGAATCGCCTTTAATAATAATTATCTTCTTGCGCTACTTTATTACAGCTCTTTGAATGGTTTATTTAAAATATGTATGAACGACTGAAATTATGCTTTGAACGTGGATTGAGCATTAAACTTATTGCAATAATAGTTTTGTAATAGCAAAATGAGAATCTTGCGTACAGTTGAGATTTATTTTGTGACACAAAATCTCACCTTTTCGGTTACAAAGTGAGAATTAAGACTGACTGTAGGATTTGATTGAGGGTTTATTCTGAAACCACTAGGCAATTAGATGAAATTGTTTGGAGTAGTTTGGGCCATCTACATTGTGTGGATAATACCCGGGCTGTTTGTGTGTGTGAATATCTGTTTATGTGTGTGTTGGTTTGACAGTCGAGTTGGATGTCGAAGTTGGATTGGTGGTTGTGTATTTTGGTCTGCGAATGGGTGGATTTGGTGTGTGGCTTGAAAGTGGTGAGCTAGGAAGGTTTGAAGGAGAGGAAAAAGTTTGAGTATTTGCGGTTTGGATTTTGTGGACGTGGACGTCTACGCAGAAGGAAGGTGTAAAATCTATTTAGTTTGCTCGTTCGCACGTTCGTATACTTACACGATGCCAGCAGAATACCCGATTGCCCGATATACACGTATGCTACATTGCAATTTGCAGTCGGCAATTCGCCAGTCTATTCAATTCCATTCAGGTATTCATGCTCAGCTTCGCTTTCCTATACAAAAAATCTTCACATGCACAAATAGCTTGAAAATCACCCGTGTGGATTGTGTGGAAAAGTATTGAGACAAACAGTTGCTTCTTCGTTGCTTATAGAACTTGGTGCAAGTTGAGTGAGTGTGTTGTGTTGTCACTACTATCCGCGGATATCATCAGGAAATGGTATAATTATTGATTGAACTGGATTCTGCATTGTCAACTTGCCACAATTTCTTCTGACGTTTCTACTGAAGAGACAGGAGCGGTCTGATCGTCATCTGGTTGTAGTTATTGGTAAGTGATTTCAAAATTCAAACAAAGTTACCTGTAAAACTTTACCGGCAATGTTACATTTCATGCCTGTCAAACTGTCAGAGCATTTCCCCTGACCATTAAACGTGGAGGTATCATCAAAGATGCATATTAATGGATTTTTACAGTTTGTTTTTGAATGACAGTGCTTTAACATTTTGGTATTACAGGTGCAGCTGGATAAAACCAAAAAATGGCAGGTCCAGGTGGTGGTTCGTCATCTTCAAAAGAGAAAAAGTCAAAGGAGGCTTCGAATTCTTCTAACAGCAGTAATAATGGAATAACCCCAAATACCAAATATGTGGGGTCGTTAAGTCTCATCACATTTGCTGTTCTTGTGATTGCTTGGCTCACCGGTTTTCTGTCACGTCTCTTTTCAGTCATCCGGTTCGAAAGTATCATCCACGAATTTGACCCATGGTAATTTATAAAAAATCTTAGCACATTATAATTTTAATTGTCAAAATATGACATAAATTGAACTTAGTAATAAATGTGTACAACCAAATAGATGAGGGATTGATATAACATGATTGATTTTTATTAATAATGAAATCATTAATGTGATAGGTTTATTTTATGGTATATAATTACTAACAACATATGACAATATTTTAATGTTTGTTTACCAACAGGTTCAACTATCGAGCCACAGCATTTATGGTTGAGCATGATTTCTATAAGTTCTTGAATTGGTTTGACGACCGAGCATGGTACCCGTTGGGGCGTATCGTCGGAGGAACTGTCTATCCGGGTCTTATGATCACCTCTGGCTCTATTCACTATATTTTGTCATTGCTCAATATTCCGGTTCACATTAGGGATATTTGTGTGTTCCTGGCTCCTGTTTTCAGGTAAACAACAGCAGTTTTTATTTTAACTTGTAATTTAGTTGAAACAAATGAAGAGTAGACTATTTTTCCAATCTCAAACATATTGGAATTCCTGGTGTTCCTTAAACCGTTTTCTTGTTAGTTAGACTGAATTTAAAATGTTGTGTTGCAAGTGATTATTATGATATTATATCTACCATTAGGTAAAAACTATATATAGTTTATTTATCGTATATTCATATTATAAACAAAATTGTATATAAACGACATCTGCATGAGCAATTTTTTTCTTTTTCTTAAAATAAAAATCACTTCGTAGGATTCTTCATACTTTTTTGCGGCAGTAATAAATTACCTGCTTTGGTTTAAGAATATTGATTATTCATAGACATTGAAACAGACGAGGTAATAAAATTGCAATGACTGTGAGATTGTGCTAAGGTAGCTCATAATTTATTTATTATGTGACTGTGACCGACACCAGTGTAAAACTGTAACTTTGTTTATTTTTCAGTGGTCTAACAGCAATCGCAACGTATTTCCTTACCAAAGAAATATGGTCTCCTGGAGCTGGATTGTTTGCAGCTGGTTTCATTGCTATCGTTCCCGGTTACATCAGTCGATCAGTAGCAGGGTCGTACGACAATGAAGGAATTGCCATATTCGCCTTACAACTCACCTATTATCTATGGGTTAAATCTGTAAAGACTGGATCAATTTCATGGGCTGTTGCCACTTCTCTCTCATATTTTTACATGGTGTCTGCTTGGTAAGTTTAATTACTATAAACTGATGTTTTAATTTAAAAGGATATTTTGATGTTTATTTGCAAAAATTAACCATCTTATTTGAACAACATACAAACATATCATCATGTAACTCAAACGTTTTTTTTTGAAGGGGTGGATACGTGTTCATCATCAACTTGATCCCTCTTCATGTATTCGTACTTTTACTGATGGGACGATTTTCTCATCGAATCTACACAGCCTACACGACATTTTTTATTCTGGGATTAATTTTGTCAATGCAAATTCCATTCGTAGGATTCCAACCTGTAAGGACGAGTGAACATATGGCTTCAGCTGGTACAAAAACATAATTTGAAAAGTTTAAAGGCAATTTCAACCTACTTTCAAATCTTTTGGCGGAGAGTTTTAAAGTGTTAACCAAAATTCTCCACTTTCAGGTGTGTTTGCGCTACTGAATGCGGTGGCCCTCCTAAAGTACATGCAACGGTTCTTAAGCAAGCAAGAATTTCGTCATTTCTTTTTCTTCGCAAGTGCTGCTGCTGGTGCAATTGTGTTTGTCACTGTTGTTGGTCTCACATATGCCGGGGTCATTGCACCATGGAGTGGAAGATTTTATTCACTTTGGGACACCGGATATGCCAAAATTCATATACCAATAATTGCGTCCGTGTCTGAACATCAGCCTACTACTTGGTTCTCGTTATTCTTTGACCTCCACATTTTAGTGACAACCTTCCCAGTCGGCATGTGGTTCTGTATTAAGAAAATCAATGATGAGAGAGTATTTAGTGAGTGAACTACCTTACATTACATTATAATAATAAATAAATAATAGTTTTATAAAATTCCTTAAACCCTTTTCTTATAAAAATAAAAAGGATAAACTTGTACTTGGTTTTTCTTGGAAAGTTGAGAAATATTATGTCGATATATCGTCATCACTTCCAGTTTGTTTTAAGTTTGAAAGAAGTGACGAAAATTAGGTGTTGCAGCAAATATACATATTTTACAATGTTTACATTACAGTGACAGTTCTTATATATTACACATTAACTTGTAACGGTATTTTTATTTTACTGCTGTGATTGTAACTAATTTGATGACATAATTGTTTAGATTTCATGATATGAATCGAAAATATGTTTCATTTTGTGATTTACAGTTGTGCTGTATGCCTTGTTTGCTGCGTATTTTGCGGGGGTTATGGTTCGACTGATTTTGACTCTTACTCCCGTTGTTTGTGTCTTAAGTGCCATCGCCTTCTCTACTCTCTTTGAGTTGTATTTAAAGGATGACGAAAGTCCCCAAACTGATCAATCTGGAAAAAATGACAACCTCTACGACGAGGTAAAAACAAAATATTGATTTTAGTGTACCTAATAATAATCAATTAAGTCAATTCATTAATTAATCTATTTCATGTTTTGTTGTTTGTACGATACCAGGCAGGAAAAGTGAGAAAAATGCCTCATGAACATGCCAAAGATGAAAACTCGATTGGTGGCAACTTAAGAATAATTGTTTTAATCGCAGTCCTATTTATTCTTCTCTTATTTGCTGTCCATTGTACATGGGTAACTTCCAATGCTTACTCAAGTCCCAGTGTTGTGTTAGCTACATACGATCAAAGTGGAAGGTACGCATTAAATATATATTTACTGATTTCTAATTACAGTTATTGAGGTAAAACTAGTCTCTAGGTACATTCTATAAAGGTTAGATGAGCAGATAATTATCTGCTATTATAAGTAGATAGATACAAATATACTTTTCTCAATATTTGTGCAAATAGTGTAGAACATTTTGTAGAACGTGCGTAGGCAACAAAAGTCAATATTTGTCCAATCAAATCTAGTCGGACTGTATAGTCTTTTACTGTGAAACACTTCTTAGCTTAGATGAGTTGATTTCCAATTTGCAATATCTTGCAATACAATGGCCCAGTTTTCAACAGTACTTATGTTGCATCCATCCAGATGTACTAAAATAAACAAGTATGAAGCATCTGGTGCTTTTATTACGAAGGGATAGTTTTGAGAAGTAATCAATCTCTAAATAGTTTCATTGCAAACGTTTATACCACTATTGATCTATTGAATAGGTTAATATCGAATTTTTTATTTGTAAAGCAGTCTACAAAGTGTACAAAGGCGTCAAAATTGTTGTCGTTTTGCTCCATGATACTTAATTTATAGGCTGTAATGTTAATAAAATATTATGTTGAGATGTAAAATATGTTTCGGTAATTATAATATTATTGTTTTGTCGTAATCTCTTAATCCGATAGACAAATTTTGGATGATTTCCGGGAGGCTTATTTCTGGTTATGGCAAAACACAGCTGACGATGCTCGGATTATGTCTTGGTGGGATTATGGTTATCAAATAGCAGGGATGGGTAACAGAACAACGCTAGTCGATAACAATACTTGGAACAATAGTCACATAGCATTGGTATGTCCGAATTTTTAATCCCATGCTGTCTAAATATATTTCTCCCTTATGTTTATTTGCCTATGGTGTTAATGAGATTATGATTTGGTTTAGGTGGGAAAAGCAATGTCTAGCACTGAACCTGAGGCCTACAAAATTATGACCAGTTTGGATGTGGACTACGTACTGGTGATATTTGGAGGTCTTATCGGTTATTCTGGTGATGATATAAACAAATTTTTGTGGATGGTGAGAATCGCGGAAGGTGAACATCCTCAGGA
Source organism: Pogonognathellus flavescens (assembly GCA_019776165.1). Classification (NCBI taxonomy): domain Eukaryota; kingdom Metazoa; phylum Arthropoda; class Collembola; order Entomobryomorpha; family Tomoceridae; genus Pogonognathellus; species Pogonognathellus flavescens. The sequence continues at coordinate 23,105 of JABASD010002717.1, forward strand.
AATAAGAGTAAGTGTGACAATGCAATTAAAATGTTGAATTGGACAAAAGAATTAAATTTGTTTGCAATTACTAATAATCTGTTTTTATTACTTCTTCCTCAGGAAGCGGATTACTTTACAGCAAAAGGGGAATACAGAGTAGACGAAGAAGCCAGTCAGATCATGTTGAATTGTTTGATGTACAAGTTATCGTATTACCGCTTCGGTGATGTTAGAGTAAGTGTAAACTAGAAGTGCAATAGTGCAAATATCTTATGAATTGTATCTAACCGATAATATTAATAATACTTTAATGTAGATTGGCGGTTACACTGGATTCGACAGAACTAGAAATTCGGTTATCGGAAACAAAAATATCGAATTAACATATTTGGAAGAAGCGTATACATCAGAACATTGGCTAGTTCGGATATATCGAGTTAAAAAACCATCAGAATTCAATCGTCCAAGAATTCCAAGAAGTTCAAGGAAAGTGAAAACAAAAGCGGCTTTGACAAAAAAGGTACAAACGTAATTTTGAATGAATAATGGCTTTTTATTTACAATGTGGTGACACTTGCATAGTTTTAGTGTAATTATTAACATTCTTGAATATTTTTTCACTGAATGAATCTATTTATTTTAAGAGTGCGATGGAAGAAATTGTATGTCAAAATAATTTAAATTCACTTACTATAGCGATTTTAGCATGACATTTATCCACAACTTTTTTGTAATTGCAGACGAGCAAGAAGAGGAAAGGTACATTGAAGAATCGACCAAATGTTGTTAAAGGTGTTCGCTCCGATGGAAAATGATCACCATGCCCTGTCTAGTTATAGAAAATTCACTTCACCCATCTACGCTTCTCAGACCAATTTCGTATAAAGATGACGAACATCGTACGACCTGAAGAATTCTTGGAAATTAAAATCTATAACTTCATAATAGTAATGTGATGTATAAGAACATTTCTTGAAACTATCTGTATTCTTGTAATACTGCTGAAGTTTCAAAGTGTACCAAACATTATCATGTTGAAATTAAGTTTGTTAATATATCTTATTAAAGTATACAGGTTACGGTTGGTAAAATTCTATTTAATGTTTCAAACTATCTTTAAAAAGTATCTGGGATTTCTGTTAATGTAAAGGCCTATGTATTATATGTAGTATAGCAATAGAATCTACGTGTAAACTTTACTATATGTTGTTATATTTATTAAGTAATTAGTGTCTATCAAAAATCAAAGAAATTTTACCTAAAACCACAATGATCAAAATTATAAGACATAAAAATATGATGTTAGTTTAAACTCAAGCCTCTTCTACCTCTAAAAAATAATTTCATTTTTAACATTTATTAGAAACTTATTGAACTATTCTCTATACATTATACTTGTTCTACCACCATAATAGTAAAATATTATTGTTAT
>JABASD010002718.1:0-24505 GCA_019776165.1 Pogonognathellus flavescens
ATGTGTAGCAAATTTGAAGTCTTTAACTCAAACCGTTCTTGAGTTATCGTGCTTACGGACAGGGCGAAATTATACAAACAACTTACGTTGTTTAATAATCAATAAGAATTAAAGAATATGGTGAAAGAATAGGAAGTAATTGGGGATCATGTGCACCTACACATGCAGGTATGTGTAAAATGAAGTTATAATCCGTATTTTCCGTATTTTTCCGTACGGAAAAAGAAATTTGACTTACTGTAAAGTACGTATTTTTCCGTAAATTTTTGAGGTGCCTTTTTCCAGGATTTTCAACTCTGCTTTAATCCATCTAAACACCTAAATGTAGTTCAGTTCAATTTTAAATCAGTTTAGCATGAGAGCTGGGAACGCCTACGATTTTGTGCAACGGCATACCCAATTTGCTTTACCTATATTTTCCTTTTTTAAAGCTATTTTTATGATGATATTAATATCTCATTATTTAGTAGGACTTCGACATTAGTGAGACTTAATACATTGCCAATACTTCACTTTTAACTCCTAAATAAGGTATTTTGCCAGTTATTTTCTTAATTAATGACAATACAATAATGTGAGCGTGCTTTTTCAGAATATTTGTAGAACTGTATGGGAGGAATGTGTTTGGATAGGGATCAAATTCCCCAAATCAAGTCATATATGAGTAGTGCACTTGCAACGGAACATGTGTTGTATAAGCTTACACTACGCCACAAGTCATATAGATTGACCACTGGATGACAAAAAATTTGACGGGTGAGATTCTTTCATCTTTAGGGTTGAATAACACTTTAGCAGGGGTATAGAGTTAGCCAGTTTGAAACCATAAGCAATGCATTTGTTACGTATAATATACAGCAATATAATTTTCAATTAAAAACATAATCTGTGTAGATTAAGAGAATACAAACTGTCAGCGTGTATCTATGTGCTGCAATAAAGCCAATATTACCTAACACTGTGTTTAAAATTTATATGTATAGTCGTAAATTGTGACCCCCCAAATGGCAATTCTAGTTACGCCTACACGCCTGCAATATTTAGAAATTGATACACTGGTTTTCTTTTACGAAATGTCATTTCGTATTTCAAGACCTTGTTTGTAGCCTCTATTGTCTATTGCATTGGGCCGAATCGCACTTAGTTTCTAACGGCCTTGCGCTTCTTAAGCTTGTATAGAAACGAAGTAATACGAACATAAGTGTGGATGTACATTCGTTATATTATACCTTTTTGTAACATACCAGGGCAGTATTTGAATACCTCACGACGAAATTGCTAGCTTTATCACTAAATGTTAATAAACCGGTTCAAAACCGGGCATAAACAAGTAATGAAATGAAGACACTAATGTGCACTATGACACGGTAACATTAACTGTGACATCGACACATCAACTGTGAAACCGTATTAGCAGCAATAATTACTATGACTGGTACATGAATTTAAAAACATCATGTCAGTCACTAATCGAAATATTTAAGCAATGGCAATCTTCAAATTCAAATTTAGCGGTCTTCACTTTCGAACCAAGTAAAATTCACGTAACAGTATTTAAGTTGCAGTATGTTGTTGAGGCTTTATTATAACATACTACTTAGTCGAAAAGGTCAAAGGTCAAGAAGGAGTTGGCCGAATGACCCCATCTTCGAATTTAGCCTTTCAATGGACCACTAGAACACGTGTACCAAGTTTCAAGTCATTATCTGAAACCGTTTTTGAGTTATCGAGCATACAGGCGGACAGACAGCCTTTTCGCATAAAGAAATTTCATTACTTAAATTTTTTAAACTTGTAATTAAATTGTTTTTTTAGTTTAATTCTAAACAAATTAACAGTTAGCAGTTATAGTGCTAAAAAGTTAGAAAGGGATCGTCTCTTACAATCTTGCATTGCGATACGACTAGCTCAATAAAAAGAATTGGAAGATAAAATGAGGTGTAAAGATGCACGGATTTGTAATAGGTTTGATTGGGAATTTTAAAATATCTTTCTTGCCGCCTTCGTATAGTTTACGATTGTTTAACTTTACGAAGCTTACGAATACGAAGCAGAACACGAAGTCAAGCGTGAATTGACCCATTATTCTTTGACGGAACTTAAAGGGCTACACCTTCGAACGGACCAAAGAAAAATGTGGGGATACGGGGTTCTAACCCCCCTAGGGCGCTGGACAAAAGCCCTGAATTCCCTACAAAAGCCTCTCAAAATGACCATCCAGGCGCCTAAACAGAATTCTCCGGTCCGCCTTTGAACCGTTGTTGTTGGGGACAATCCAAAAAATATTTTTAAACCATAAATTTCTGAAATTGTAGTACAAGTCAAGCATTAACCATTGCCTAATTGCCTTAACATAGCTTAACATAGCTATTTCGTAGCAATAATAATTGGACTACCCCCACCTGCAGTAACTGCCGCCGTACGGAGCACGGGCTTTTTTCTATGTGTTAATAAATGTAACATGCTATCCATCCCTTCCTTAGTTTTTGGTTCTTTGCTATGTTCTTTTCGTTAGTTTGACCTCTGCATTGCACTACTGTTCTGCAACTGTAGTAGTACAGAACAGCAGAACATGTACTCTGCAGTCTGCACTGCCTATGCCTGTGTCTCCCTTCCTAAGCTTTTATCTGTATTTCTATGTTCAATGCAACGCAAGGCATGCAGTGTATGAGTCTGGTTGGCTACGTTGTAATGTTTTCTATTCTAAGAGGATTTACGATTACCTAAGGAAAATAGCCAATAATCATCAGAATATAGCCGACTGTAATTCAAAAACTAACTAGGTATGGTGTGATGATGAATGTAATGAAATGTTGAAAAACTGTATAGTATAACTCACGATTTGCAAACATTGAACTCATTGAAGTAATATACACGAACAATTTTAAAATGGACGAAAATAAAGAATCTTTTATGTTTCCAACAAAAACTGTTTGTATAGTACTAGTCTGATTCAATACTGAAAAAATATAAATCATAAATACAACATACAAATTTCTGTTACACACAATCCTATAATTATACTATTATAGTTATAATCATAGTATACTACAAAATTAGAATGGTTGGTGCGGTAATTGATTCAGGATAACTATTTTCATAAAGACGAGGCCTGAGTTATGGATTATACTTATAGTATTTTATTATGTCTATCTGATTAGAAATAAACGAGTAAGCAGTATAACGTATAACTACTCTGACTACATGTATTAAACAAATTATTGGTTAGTATTTCATTTCTAGAAATACAATTAAACACTGTGCGTCTCCCAATTCAATAGTTGTCCGATGTTATTTTCAGATGCAAGTGAAATTTACATAGCAGTATTTAGAATGCATTGAATATTTGTGATTGAATTGACACAGTTCATTGGTTCATATTTATTTCAAGTGCAAAAGTTTCCGTACATATCTTTTCTCCAAACAATCAAACAATACACCGAAAGTGAAAACGGTATTGCTAGATATAACTTTACTCCAAGAATGTACTCCTAGTAGTCATCCGAATAGATCAAATGTCATGAAGGAGTTGACCGATTGACCCCATCTTCGAACTAAACCTGACATAGGTAGGTCCTCAAAAAGGTAGGAAGGGGAAAAATTTGATCAAAATATCTCATTCCGTTATCAAGTTATGGCGGTGAAAGACAAACGGACGGACGGACAGCCTTGACCTTTCTATAAAGTAACTTCATTACATAATAACTGTGTTACTTAATAATTATTGCTTACCTATTTATCAATTTTCAATTGCATACCATCCAACTCGTAAAAGCATGGATTTGAAAGCCATAGTTGGCAATGTTCGATGAGGTTTGCAGAAAAATTTCACATGATAGTGGATACATAGAAAGATGAAAAAACAAGCCCTGGAGGATGTGCTATGATAATTAGCTAAGCGTCATCAAAATGTATTGCGCGTTTGAAATTAAAAAAGGTACAAACTGTCAAACAGAGCGGAAATTGAGCCCGAATAGAGTTATAAGATGAATTGGTTAAGAGTCGGCTATTTTCTGTGAGGGTGTAGATTTTGGGTTTGTCGGCTGTTTGAGTGGACTATTGACTGATGCGGTGGAACTGGTGTGAGGTAGTATGGTAGTATCTTCAGGCACTGGTGATTTCTTTGTCAGTTCACTCTCTCACTTGGCTTGTGACGGACAACGGGATAGTTGCTCGCTTATTTACTCACAGGCGAGGAGGGGAGTAAAGTAAAGTCTGTCACAAACGCAAACCTTATTCCATTGTTCTCCACCGTTTTTAGTAGTCAACCACTGTGTTGAAGTTAACATACAAAAAATAGTAATTTCAAGGTAAAATCGCCTGGATTGATTCAGAATTTGGAATTTTATCAAGTGAAGAAAGGAATATTCAGTAAACTTTTACCTCCTTCCTGTTAGCTGTATTCAATATTAGAGTTCAGCAAACAATAAAACAAAACGAAAATTGTTTCCAACGACGGAGAGGGAAGAAACAACGAAGTCAAGGAACGAAAGGACTTGAATATTCAATATCTAACGTTTAAGGATTGTGAAGTTGTGAAAAGAAAGAGATACATTCAGAAAGTCGTTAAGTCATACGTGGAGCCCTTTAGTTTCTAACAAGGAAAATAAGCAATCTGCTAGGGGTACTTTCAACTTGACCAACTACAAATTCATTTTGTATTTTCTTGAACTCGCAGTCAGCCCAGTCAGCAGTTCATTCCTTCCTGCAAGTCAGTCAGTGAGTGATAAGATAACAGTCACACAAACGACAAACAAACAACCATATCGACGATGAATTTTGTTCGTTGCTGAAATTCAAAAACACATCCAACAGTAAATAAATACCTCATTCATAATTAAACATTCAGTAGAATATTGAAGCAGTCAAACCAAAGTCCGAAACGAATAACCCAACAGCGTAAATGTATTTCGCAAAGAAATTTTATTTAAACCAGACTGTACTGTTTTAATTGCCAACTATAACTGGCAAGTTTGAAAGAAAGGATATCGAACAACAGCCGAAGTCCCAGAGACCAGACTCTCAGAGACAACCAAAAAAGAACAGCGAACAAATAATAACGAAACTGAATTTCTCTCGCTGCTCTGCTGTTACGTCTTTTGTTCTCCCGTTCAATTTTTCTGTCTTGTTCTGAACTTTGTTTTGTTCCAAGTTTCAAAGACAGAACTCGTTGTTGATATCATTCAATCCTTAATACATAAAAAGTGTGATTATTATTTAATTATTACCACAAGTAATAATAATAACGTGACGTAATACGTAAGGTATTTATATTATCCATAATAGTTATCCCATACAATTCTGCTACTATTATAATTTCATCATCGTTACCAGCTATAACAATCAATCCATAAGAAGTTATTTTTGTTGATTTAGCAACACTCTAAAGAACACTAGTGCTAAAACAATCTCAATTTTTGATTGTTGAATCGACCAATACCAAACGCCCGATTACTTTAAAAATCAACGAAACAAGTTATTGACCATAGAATTGGATTCGTAGAAAACCGTTGCGTTGGTGCAGCACATACAGAATATACACCTGATGATTGGCATCAGTCAACTAGTACTAGCACCTGCAGCCAATGCCACAACGTGTGTTACCAAAGACGATTATTGCTAGAAACAATGACTAATTCCTCATGATTCACAAACAACTATTTCCTTACTAATTCACAAGAAATACTGCGAATCGCTATATACAAATTCTTCATTCTCACAATCAGTGAAATTTGGAAAATTCAACTCCTGACACAAAGGCAACAAGCAGCCGGTCAGTTCTTGTAAGCAGTAAGAAGAATCAACACGATCAATCATCAGAAAAGGCAGTTTTAAATGAAAAATCAATGGGAAAGTTGAAGTGATAAAATATGATCAATTAACTCTAGCAGTGACATGCGACAATCAACAAATATCAGTTATAAAAAGCCCCAGTTATTTCCAATGATCATTACGACTGAATCCTGAATCATCTTATCTCGTGTCCAACTTACGACCAATTACCAAGTAGACAACATTTAACTTACAACCAATTAATTAATGAAGAAACAAAGCTGTGGTATAACTAATGTGTGTCCTAAGACACGTTTTATGATCTTCTGCAAGTGAAGTGAAATTATCAACAATTTTCATAAGGACTTAGCCTACAGCGTTCAACGTTCATAAATAATACACTATTAAAATAATAATCATCATATTGGACATTATTTGTAAACCTGTGGCTCTTATGCAATCCAACCAAACAGTGAACACCGCTACTTTTCACTGGTACCAGCATTCAGGTAAGCGAAAGCGAAGGCTTAAGAACAGTTTAACAACCATTTAGTTTTAGTTTCAATAACTGCCTGCTAATACTTTGCAATCATTAATTTGCTATAGGCTAAAAAATAGTTTGTTAACTCCAGCTAATTAAGACTTTCAAATTTATACGAAACTTTTTTTGAATTTCGAGTTGTACCTTACCGTAGCAATTGAACTTTATTTTTCTCGTGCGGTCTTCGTTCTCAGTCTGTTAACGAGTTCCTAATGACATTTCTGAAACGTTATAAATAATAATACATGTACGTCAAATGTTTATAGATTCATTAGAATTGAAACCGAACAGGAAAAAGAGAAATTGGTCGCTGCAGTAATGTCCAGATATATTATCTGCATGGTTGTATAGTCTTAGAGTTGTTAGCAATTACAGGAATGAAAATAAAAATGAAGTACGTGGAACTTGTCGGTTTTCAAAATTGTTTGGAATTGTTTATCTGTGCTTATCTTGTGCAGGAAGTTCGGTTTCGTATCAATAACCAATCTACTGTATTATATTTTGAATATTTTTCCATGTGAATATTGCTACTATGTATCTAGTTTTGGCATGTATAAGTTTTTGATTGTGTACGCACTGCATGCCTTTTCCTGATTTAGTGTTTCTAACTGTTACAGATTACAACATAGAATTAGAACAGAGTGTATTGTATATGCCGCAGGCATTATATGAGTTGATATTTTATATTGTATTGATAAATGAAAGCTGACTAATAATAATAATTGTTTTTTAAACGAATAGTTTTGAGTGACGATTGTGCAGGACCTTGGCAGGTCCAGAAACTTTGAAGGAAAAGACAAGCCACGGAGAGTGGAAGAAGAATCAGAAATGCCTATTTCTAATAGTAAGGACAACAAGTCAAGCCCAATTCAGGCTCCTCAACATTCACCTCACCAAGTCCACCATCAACATCATAATAATCACAGTCACAACCATACTCGACATATGAGTAGCTTACCTCAGATAAGCCCTGGAGGACGAATGTTCGGGCAGCCTAAACCAATGCACTCAGGTACCTACTCAGTCTTTTTATTCAACACTTCATCTAACTTCACCTTTATTTCATTTCATGTTTTATCCTCTCACATGCTTCATTCTCCCACCAACCAATACTTTTCAGTCCTTCACTTCAACTTTTCATTAATTAGTAAACCACCTGTAGTTATTTATAATTCATTGAATGTGCCATTGATAAGTTGTCCTGACACGGAGTTTACTTGACACCATTACTGGACATACTAGCTTACATAAGTAAGCTGCTAAACTAATCGCAAGCGTCCAACCAGTAAAACATGGCCGTTAGCCAGGAAATATTTTCTAAGACTTCAATAGGATTTATTTATCAAACCTAGGTATTACACTAACGCTTCTTGTGACAGTGCTTTATTATTCCTAGGTTACTGTTGTACCCAATGCATTAAAATTCCAAATTTTGAAGCATACTTCCGCAATAGGCAAGTAGAGGTCTTCGTGGAGTTTTAGCTAAACCTCTCATAGTTTTACTCTTATTGTTAGTACTCTTGTTGTCAAAAGCCCATTTAAGTTTTGAACTAATAGAGAATATAGAGATAGGTGAAGAATCGAAACTCGGCCTATTTGAAATTATACATTTTCATATTACACTTTTGTAAGATTTTTTGATATTTTGCATAGTCGTCTCTGTAGAAAACCCTGTCATGTCAAGTGTCAACTGTGCAGAACTCAATAACGTTTTAATTAGATCAAGAATGATAGAATGTAGCACACATCCGTGATTTGTTTAGAATTTATTTCCTACGTAGCAAAGCATATTAACATTAACAATCTTTAAATGGATTTACAGTTCCAGGACCTACAAGTCCTCGCATGGTTTACAACCATTTTCAAGGCGAAAACAGTCAACCCTCTCTTTCCTTCCTCCAAAATAACGACAATGGACAGCAAAGATTGATCGAAAGAATACGACGCCAAAGTAAGTTCGCATTTTTCTTATGCAAACTTCTTAATCAAACTGAATGATTTCTATCGCTTACTATTGTCATTAATTGCTACAGTTACATTCGTAGGGTTTAGTTGTATTTAAATTTTAGGAAGGCGTAATTGATTGATTGTGTGAATTCTAATAAAATGATTTTGTTAAACTTTCAGTGTATTATCGACCTCCTCAATCGCCGGAAGACGAGCGCATTGTAAGCAATATTTGATGTCTTAAAAAAGAAAAAGAATTTGAAGTGAGGCATGAGATTGAATGATGTGCAATAATACAACGAAGTAATTTTCTTTGAATTTGTTTTTATAGAGCGAGAGTCCTTCTCGAAAGCGACGTCGTACAGAAGTGACTTCGATAAGTCCAGGGCTGCGTCCACCTTCAGCAGGTCCTTCACGCAGACCCAGTCGTATGAACAATGGCAGGGGTGGCAGCTACCGACGAGTGTACACAGAACAGCAACCGTACCCATCCTATCGCATCCCGGTAAGAAAGAAACTCTTTTTGCAATTCTCTTTTCTGTCACGTTAGGCAACACCATTTAGGAAACAGCGTTTAGGAAACACCATTTTACTGCAGTTACTCAAAGTCAGTCAGCACTTGGAATGTTTTTGTCCTTTCAATTCTTAATCTTTCTCGCACTGGTCCTTTTTCGGACTGAAACAGACTGAATGGTTCATTTTACGACCTTTCTTTGCGTCTTTAGTTATTTCTTATACGCGCAGTGGTTGAATTGCAATTGAATCAGAGCAATATAGATCGGGAGAAGAAAAACTACATTTTATTGTTGCCGTTGCATCCATTTCCTTTTCCTTCCATTATTACAACAACTTGAAGGAATTGTGAATTTTGTGTTGTATTATTATTCTCATTGAAGTAGCAAAGCATAAAGGTGAGGGTTTTGTAGTCAGGCGAGGTTCAGGTTTTGTCAACGATTGTAATTGCAGGGACGATAATAATATTCGGTGGAAGAAGGCAAATAATATACGGCTAGGCACTTTGTTGAACACGGGCAAAATAGTGCGTCCGTTCGTCTTGGGTTGAAGTTGTATTATTTTGTATTGTGTGATTGTGTGTGATGGTGGATGGATGGATGGATGGACTGAGCTTGGGAAGGATGGTGTGAATTGTAAATGTAAAAGTGTATCTCGTTGGTCGTCGGAGTAATGGCCATTCATTTTGGTTGTTAAGTAAAGTAGGCACAGAGTGCTGGGTAGGTTTGAGTGAGGACTGAGGAGTAGTCGGAGCGGTGGTTGTAAAAGGTTGGATGAGCCGGTAGTAGTGCGGTGGTTATGGCAGTGCAGTGTTGGAGAATAACATCGGGGACAGAGAACTGAACAGAAGAGGCAAATACCTGGAAGGACGAGCAGCTCAGCAACTTACCTTAGAAACGAACAATAAGCAAACTAAATAAATTGGAACGGACCGTTTCTTGTAATGTATTGCTTTGCTATTGCGACCAGTGCATGGGTTGTTCCTTCACAGTCACTCAGTTCCTTCAGGTTCTCAGGTCGTCGTCAGGTTTCCCTTTCTACTGCGTCTATAGGCACTGACTACTTAGACTCAAACTTCTACCAAATCATATTTAAGTAGTCTCCGATGCGATACGACACCTCTTCAGCAACCAAACCTCCGTCTCTCCTTTTCAAACAGCCAGATATACATTTACTCCCAGAGCCAGGCAAAACTCATTCTGTCTTCCTTCAGTTTATCCTTCCTTCATTCCTTCCTTCCAAAAACCACCACCACCATAACTACCATCACCATCACCTTTTTTCACTTCCAAAGCTCACAAGCTCCAACTCTCAACCTCAACTCATGTGTAAATATAATAATCTTCTGTAGCTTTAGCTCCATAGCTATAGCTTTGCCATGGCTCCAACAATTTCTAAAGGTCTTCTCACACTGCACTGTACTGTGTGTACAAAATACAATGCCTTAGGGACCGTCCACGTAATACGCGTGTCAAATTTCACCGATTTTGCATGACCTCCCCCCTCGGTCACGTTAGCGTGTACCCCCTTCAAAATTATATACTCTTTCATGCATCCTCCTTATATTACAATTTCTATTTATTTGAATCGTACAGAATAGGCATGGAAATAAATTATCTATTAGAGTTTCTAAAATAGTAAGTCAAACGTTAATTTACAATTTGTATTTTAACTAGCCGAGACTAACAAGTCCTTCATTATATAAGCATGTGGTACTAAGTACAAGTATGCATAGTGGCGTAGGAAGCATATTCTTGATGGATGGACAGGATCAAAATTGCCACATTGTCACGTAAAGGTTGTGCAACAATATACTCATCAATGACTGTTCAAACTTAATCCTGCATAGATGCAGAAGTTTTTGCTAAAATTTATGTCAGCACTTAGTATTAAAAATGAGGAAAAAGTGAAAAATTAAGAAATTTTTGGTAATTTGAAAGCAGATAATTGCAATTTTTTTGAATTTTTGAAATAAAATGTGTTTGCGTAACTATCAGTCTCACCCCATCTCCCCTCTCTTAACCATGCGTCGCACTTTTGCGTAGCCCCTAAACTGCAGACGTATTATGTGCACGCTCCCTCTACTCTTATATTGAAGGCCACTACCACAGCTATGCTTCTACCTCCACTCTACTACTACTACACTACTACTACCACTACTACTACTACTACTACTACTGCGACTACTAATAAAAGTATATCTCTGTGGTAGCGTGTACTTGTACTCGACTACTTTTACCAAGTTATACTTCTACCATGAGACGGATTATTATATTACGTGTGATACTCCACTGCCATAATATAGCATAACCATAACATTGCACCAGAATCGAGAGTTTTGTATTTTGTAGTGCAGTGCAGTTGTGTGCAGTCACACAGTCTTCGAGCTTCCACACACGCACTCGGCATTCACCCATGCCACGGTATCGTCAACTCAAAGTTCCTTCGTTAGACCTACACGGCTTGTTCAGAATATAAGAAGGCAAATAATACTGTGCACTGCACACTGCACACTGCACACTGTGTGCAGGCATGAAACACAGTAGTGAGGACAACCGAGCCAAAGCAATAACGCTCGAGAGAGATGGTAAATTCTACTATGGTATTATTGCTACAGATAGTGTGTGTCCCACATCCCCAGGGATGGAGAATGTTGGGAAACATTAAATTTGCTTGTTGCTAGAATATTGAAGCGGGGCTCCCAACTGCTAAACTGAATATATATTGCAAAGCTTTTTCATTTCCATTCGATACATTGATTCAAAACCTGCCTGCTAAAGAAAATCTAAGGGCAGTCGCTTAATTCTTAGTTTTCTCTCAGTCTATCAGTCTATGTGTATATTACTAGACCTGCTCCCCAGACCCACGCTTCGCGCGGCTAGTAGATACTAAAAACTAAAACAGATTCAATGAGTAGATCAACTTCTCGAATATCGACTGTGAACCATAAAACATCGTAAAAAATTAAATTCGTTTTTTAAATAAAATTAAGCAACGACTTAGAGGTTATCGAGATTTCTTTTGATTGACCATTTTTGTTTTCCCTGATTTGTGTCGACTCCTTCAATCCTTCTGTAGAGTTCTCTTCTTTTTTCCCTTGATTACCCCCCCCCCTCACCCCCCCCCCTCCACAAGTAAGGTTCCCTCGATGTGTTTAATGTCCGTCTTTGAAGTTTTCATAATTGTTTCTGGTCTCTGTTTAAACTTCTACTGGGTTGATTTTTTAGAGCTCCCCTTTAAAATTATACTTATTAGTTTTTAGACCAATAATATCATTGATCCAACGATTGGTTGTGAGTTCAACTTTACATTTAATTTGTTTCGTGTCAAAATTTAATGTTAATTTTGGTTTTGAGTTTGAAATGTGCATTTTAATGGTTAATTCATGGATTATTCGATTTTTAGTAATTTGAACATTTTGGGTCTCGAATTGAATATGACCCTCCTTGGGGTAGGTCACAAGGTGAGGTGAGAAGATTCACAAGATTTTCTAATATTTTCCGGTTGTTCCAAAATAAAGAAAAGTTGGAAAGGTAACAGTATATTATGCGTCTAATCTGCATGTAAGGGAGTGTTATTTACATGTACAGAATGTACCTACTACCTAAAATAATTGCACTGTCTTAAGAATAGCTTGAGAATGTTTCCACGACTTAAAATTTTTGTGTATGGTATTCAGCATGCTAGATGACATTCTAAATTTTACCAAGTCATTTGCAGGTGTCAAGTGTTAACCATAATCGTAATACAACTGAATGATTTCAAAAATATTTTCGGATTTTATGTTTCGGAGTTAAGGAGGAGATTATGACCCTCTACCTCCGAATGTAAAGCAAAGTGTTAGGGAAGCGTTGACGTTAGTGAGGAGCAGTACAGTGAACAATTTTAAGCTTCCTGCTGTATACCAAATTTTTTCGTTGTGTTGGTTGGATGTTGGTTCTTGTACTCAACTCATGGTCACTGTATCTGTATTTGAGTATGTATCTAGGGTCTAGGCATTGGACAGTGTACACATGATTCACATGAATCTTGCAGAGAGAGAGAGAGAATAGTTGAGTCGGGAGTTTCTGTATAACTCTTCTCTGTTGTGTATCGCCCTTTTACTTGCGTAACATTAACTGCCGTGTATATATTCTGGTTGTATGAGTATTGCATGAGTATTACCTATGCATAGTAGGATGTGTATTGTGTGTGCAATAAGTAGGGATGGATGAAGGAGATGATCAACATACACAATGCTAGATAGTAGTAGAGTGGCAGAGCACAACGTTGCTGGGCGAAGTAACTTCGACGGTAACATTACAAGTTTACAACGTAGTAATAATTTTATTGAGCTTGATGGTTGTGTGCGAAGTGTTGGTGTTTAGTTGTTGTTGAGGCTCTTGGCTGCCAAGCCATGCAAGCAATGCTATGGTGAGAGAGTGACAAAAAATCAACTAAGGTTTCCGTCTCCTCTCCGTCTTTTAAGTCTCAGCTGTAATAATTACGTAGAGACGTAGAGACGTTTTTTCTATTGGAAAATCCGTGTCCTTAGAAGAACGAGGTGAATGCTAATGCTGAAATGTTGAATGTCGAACTCTCTTGCAAAGCTTTTCATTCCAATTTATTAATGCGACATCACTAATCGCTGATCAATCAATTTAATTATTAATTTAACGTCGTCAATAAATTATAAAATTCACTGTGTCGTTTCGTAAGGTGACTCTTGCAAGAAGAAAGGCGCATTATAAATGGGGAAGTAATTTCATGAGGATTTCTTGTCGTATGGACAGCACAGAAGGTGTAAATAATTTCTTGGTCTTGTGTCATTGTTGTTGTTGAGTGTGAGTCAAGTGTGGACTCATTGCTGGATTCTCATACAGACGATTAAAATAGTCGACTTGCGTTGTTGTGCAATTCTGTGTGCATCGTGTATGGTCGACTGTGTGCACCATCGCCATAACAATAAGAACGATTCTGCAACCTCCGCGTACAGTAATCGTTTGACTACAACTACGGCCACTTGCCATTCTTGGCGATCTTCACATTCACACAACAGGCAAAACAGCCAGCAACAAGAAACAACAAGGAATTCATTCGTTCTTCGTCGCTGGTAGGATTTCTTCTTTTGTTTGTTTCACCTTCTCCTTGATGCTCGTGTTTGGACGACGACGATGATGATGAGATTTTGATGACGACGAGTCGCACTCTCCATGCTCCTTCCACAGCCACTTCTTATAGCTATAGCCACTTGTCCCTATCCGTCTATTTGCATTGCTCGTCGTCGTGTACTCCTTGTACTCTGCTCTTCTGTCTATATTCGACGTGTCCGCCATCACATACCAATGTAACCCTGTCTTCATTACTTAATTGCAAAACCTAAGGATCCTCTTTTACATACGAGTACATCGTAGTGGCGCAATCATATTACTCTTCTCTTTTACAATCTCCAGTCCAATTCCAAGATTACTTTTAATATTATTGTGCTCTTCATTCTTATTTTTACTTTTATTCACCACCATCACTATGCATGGCGTCTTACAACCGTCGGTGTCTCCAGTTGGGTGTACCAAACCTTTTCGCATCACACATAGTTAATACATTTCGTATGGCAATTGCAGCAGTCTTAAATACACAGTGAGATTCCTTCAGCTGATTTTTGTGTACGCACTCAGTTTCGAATAGGACAATTCGATGGTACACGGATATTGCATGTATTTTGTAATAGATACCTCGGATGTCAATAGTTTCCCGAGTATCCCGAATGCTCTGACCACCTTTTTTAAACCTACTAACATGGTGAATAAAATAAAACCGTTTTAACGCTAACGTGGTTTCCAACTGGGATGAATTAAAGTAAGATTGAAATTATAACAGAGATGGTTTTTGTTTCATATTATTTGGTTAGAAGTGTATGCGACGATTGTGGTTACATTATTGGCACACCTATAGCTGTTTCACAATTAGTAAGAGTATTAATTGACATGCAAGCTTAGGTTATTTGAAGATTACTCGATGTAGGTTTCGTTTAAAAGAAGGTGTCGTAGTAAAATAAGCAAAGTAGGTGCATTATCCATAAGGGGTTAATTGTATTTTCGCTTTCATTTCATGATTATGGTAATTGAGATTTTAAGGCATTCAGTTATAATGTATGTTTGATGCGACATTATTATCATTCATCGGGCATTTACAACATTTACTACACAGGAATTGTGACTATATTATAGGTATTTTAATAGAAATGCACTTGGAAGCTATTGTTATGTATATCTTGCAAGGTTTGATTTTGAATTTAATTGGAGTGGATGCGCAATATATTTGGAAAAGTGATTAGAGTATGGATATGTGTATGGCTGTGAAGGAAGAATGGTAAGTTATGGTGTAAAAAGAATTGTGTGTTAAGAAGAGTGGAGAGTGGGGATGATGACTAAGTACAAAATTTGGTTCGTCACTGGTGAGAAAAGTTGTTGAATTGAGCGGACGAGTTTTAGCTGGGGGAGAAGAAGGATCGGATGGAGGTTGAGAGTGTTTGAGTTTTTGTATATAGAAATGATGAATTTGTGTTGGTTGGGTCTGCCTAGAGACTTGGCTGTGTTGTTGGAGAGGCTGAGTGTGTTGTGGAATTGTGAGTTGGTTGAGTAGTGGAAGGCTGTTGTGTCTGGGTGAATGATTAGTGAGTAAGTTGGTTATTTGAAGCCGTATGGTTGCGAGGAGGAGATGAGAGGAAAAGGGAATACTTACTGAGATTACTGACTTACTCATGAAACTCACGATGATGAGAAAAGTAGGAGAGAGACGAGATGAGTTGAGCTGCGGGAGTCTGCAGTCTGCAGACATCCACAAGGCATCTCCAACCAAAACTACAACACTCACACAAAACACAACTCAGTCAGTCAAAGTCGTTGCAAACACAAGTCCCTTCCACTTCTTCCACAGTCGAATCAGTCCGTCCGTTCCTTCATTCCTTCTTCGTCAGTCCAGATCAGAGAGAGAGAGAGAGAGAGAGAGAGAGAGAGAGAGAGAGAGAAGGAAGATAGAGGCCAAGCCAGGGAACAAAAACTCAATGACTTTTGTGACAAACAAGGAAAATCTTGCCATTTTTTGCACATTTCTACCTCTTGCTTTGTACGAAACCTTTTTTCTCAAACAGCATTCAACACCACTGCACTTTTCGTGCATGCAAAACACACCAAGACCCTCGTCCTCTCTCCGACTTTTATTTCTGTCTTCTACCACCACCATACACTCCAAATTCCAAAACTTGCTCAAACCTATTGCTTCAGCATGACCATCATGAATTCCAAATTAATCTGCACATTTTATATGCAGTAGTAGAATCCAATTATAAGAGTCAGCAAAGGTTTTTCCTTTTTATTATTAACTGACTGAGAAGATGTGATATGGGATGTGAGGGATGTTGAAGTTAAAGAGATGATTAGGGAAGAAAACGTAACTGTGTAAAGGGAAATGCGATAATGGTAATATGATTATTATTATTTCTGATTGAGGCCGTTTGTGTGGACTGTGGACGTGGATGTTTGTGTAAATGTAAATGGGGAAGGCAGAAAGGTAATCTGCTGATTATGATTGCCTGATCTTTTGTGCCTTGCTTTGTATCTTAGGGACTTTAGTGGAGACGTGGTGTAGTTGGGACTTTTCAATCTTGACCAGTTTCTCAGAGCTAGATATTAATTATTTTCTTCTAGATAACTGACAAAGGCATCAAAGGATCGTTTCCCGTGTGAGGCCATCACCAGGCAACCTTATCTCTGCCCTGCACACACAGATTTCAAAACTAGGTTTATGTGTGTGATAGCCCTATCTCTCTTCACTCACTTCCACATCATTCAGTCCAGTTCCACCATCCACAAGAGGTTTCTCACTTATTCCTCCTTAAAACCAAACCAACATTTCATCAGACCCATACAGAAAAAATATTTTTAAATATTGCAGTGTCAATTACACAAGGTAGATCCACACTGCAACAATACACCTGTGTGCTCACTAATTCTTACCATTCGAAACAGTTCTTATTTTATCATGTTTTCAATACTTTGAATTTTGACGGAAATGATTGATAAAATTGTGCAAGTATAAAGAATGAGGAATATTTGTATGAAATGAGTTTGTGTGGATGGAAATGATGGAGGAATAAATCTACACACATAATAATATATTAAGAGGTAATATAAATATAAATGTGTTAACTAAATGAGTCCACAGTCCATTGGAATGAGTGAGAGAGCTGAGAGTCAAAATAAAACACGAAGCGATTTTTCTTTCGTTGCACACATCTCTTCATTCTTCATGGGACATATTTATGATTTCAAGGTCCAAACGCCAAGTGCATGTATTTTCTCATCCTACTACTCTCTATAGGCAAAGCTGGTAGAGTTTTGTGTAGTTGAGAATTATATGGTCGGCATAGATGGAAAAGGTAGTGAAAAAGTATAAGCAATCTTATATATCGTTATATTTGTTGTATTTTGCGTAAGAGCACGTTACCAAAGTTTTTGTGTAACTTTGCTCGTATTATATTTATATTTATTATATCTATAGCCAACACAATTTCATTTTATCACACTGCCTTTCTTATTGATGGTAGAGAGTTGTAGCAGACGACAGTGATAATATTATGAGACGATGAAGAGATGCATGTCATGATTTAATATCAAGGTAACTAAAACTCAAAGACGATGTAAGAAACAGTCGCTAATTCAAACATTAATTGCTTTAGCTTTCCTGTCTACATTTAAATCACTTGAATACTAAGACTCGATTTAACGTCATCGTTTCATATCCAATTCCCAATTAGCACAATAATTTAACTAACATTAAGTATAAGGAAGAGAATCTGCCAACTGTTAACTGTAAGTTCTGGGTTTTAATTTTCCGTTGTTGCAATGCAATTTGGTGGCTAAAGGTTAGAATGAAAGATGGTAATAATAATATGTAACTCTAGCTGTATTTCGAAGAAAATATTGTGAGTAAGGAATATAAGAAGGAGTCAAGGAGTATTTTTGTTGTGCAACCTGTTCGCCTGTGTTCCTGGAACTCACTCTGTATTGTCTGTATCCACAGTTGCCTTGAGCTATTGATCATATTATATATGAAAAGTTTCAATCAGGATTGTCATCCATTTTTTTATACGGCAAACTTCTAACAATCCGCTCTTCTGTGTCGTCTGTGTGGTACAAACTTGTACGAGTGCAAGTACACGTCGCAGAAAACGGATTATGGCGTTGTCTCAAACTACACAAATTTAATATCCTCCTTCCTAACAACTCTTAAATTACATATGGATATACTTTGCATCACAAATGATACATTGGTAATGTTCTATGTGGAGAATAGTTTGCAATTCACAACGTTGTAAAATTACTCCTTGTAAGATAAACAAATGTGGTCTTCGATATATTTTTAGAACTAACCAATTTAGAACTAACTAACTAACTAACCAATTTACTTGAAAATAACAAGTCTAATACTATGTATAATGATCTCCGTTGTTAAAAACCCGAAATATTTATATTTTCTACTTAAAGAACAGGATTTATACTTGGGTAGTTTGTAGTGCGTGTATTTGCATGGTGTACTATCATCAGTTTCTGGTATTATTCTATTAATAATGAAAAGTATCGGTTGACAATTAATTTATTTGTGTGGAACGATTGTTGTGAGTATGATGGATGGTTTAAAATAAGAAGCTAGGAATGTATTGGTATTGGAGGGGCGTAGAGTAAGTGAAGCAAAACTAGACTCAGAAATTCTTTCTTCTTCTTCTTCCTACATGTTGTGTATATGCCAGGATTATATTACATTTATAATGATCCCCAAAGAAATGCCAGTACAGCTTCAGTCGGGCATTATTATTATTATTATTACTATTACTATTATTACTATTATAATATGCTTTGCTCTGTACAATATGCATATCTGCATTTATATTAATAAGGATAAGGATTGTGGATTTGTGTGTTATAGATTCATCAATAGCCATATTGTGCTTATTATGACATGGGAGAGAGAGAGAGAAATATTGGAGTAGTAAAAGGACGGTGTAGTTGTATTTATTTGTATTGTGATTATAATGTACGTGGATGGAAGTGGGTTGAAAGAGTAGTAAAGTAATTCTGGTTGTACGAAGTAGTTGGAGTGGTAGGGTTTGAAGTTTGAAAGTGTAATGGTCCTACAGAAGAAGGAGATGGGTTTAAGATTTAAGGTCCCACCACAGCTAAGCCCAGCAAAGCGGAGACTGTTTAAGTATTCTGCTATTATGATTTGTATGGTGGGGCTGCTGAGATATTCTTCGGGTTGGTTTGGAGTAGTATTGATGGTGGTGCAGGGGTTTGAGGAAGAAAAGGCCCTTCGTTTCGTCCTTCCTAAGAGATCAGGTTGGTGTGTTCTGTGTGGAAGTGGAAGACTCTGGGAAAGGACGAGAGGAAGAATAGAATGTTTTGTCTGGCAGGAGCAGCGGAGGCTTTGGGTCTCACACAGACCCAGAGATCACTGCAAGAAAAGAGCCCTATTCAATTCATATATTATACAGAGTCTTCGGACGCAGCTTCATAATAGGAATAGGGTACAGGCTAGGGCTGGGGTACTCCACTCACTCATACTTCATGGTCGGTGTCTGTGTCAGTGTCTGTCGACCGTGCATGTTCAATGCACCCTCAACCATGGAAATTCGGGGCTACTGCAGACATCCACTGCAATCTATACAACGGGTTCATATAACTCTCAAACTCTCTGTATTCACTTTATATTCTTACATTATAAAAATAAGACCGTTGTATTCCTACGCCTTGCTCGGCTGTGTCTGTGTGTGGAACGAATTCTATAGAGAGTTGTGCATTTATATGATGATGGATTTAAGCAAAGAGAACTTTACAGCTCCCCTTAAATTATTATATAGCCACTCTGCCACTATTCTCTCAGTTCTCCGTCCATGTACTTTCAAACGCTGCCTTCACTAAGCTCCACACTGCAACCACGTCTATTCCAACACTCATTTATATACGGCACTACCACCAGACCACCACCACCTACCTCTGCTACGCTCTTGTCTGCTCTACTACTACCACTGCACTACAGCACGACCCTTCTTCGTCTCATAAATTCGCAGAGCAGAGAGAGAGAGTGAAAGAAACTGAGTGAATGTGTTCTGTGCAATACACAATGCTCCAAAACTTTACACATGCTCTTCACGACTCTAAAAAACGTCTTTGCATTTTGATTTTGTAATGCTACAGTTAGTAAACACTTTCTGTAGAAAATCTCCTAACGCTCCTTTTTTTGGAAATGTACTTTTAGTATTTTTATGTATTTCAAATATATGAATTTTATCAATCCGCATCTGACAAGTCTTAAGTCAGATAAATGTAAAATGTTCTATTTGAGAGAAGTTTTTTCGAATGTTAGCAATTTCATATAATATGTACCATGCATGCGGATATTTGAGCGCTGAAATAACTGGACGAAGTTTTGTGAGACTGTGTGCATGTTTAAAGATATACATAATACATTGTTTTTCAGCCTGAGGTGTGCTGGGGGCTCAATAGCACCCTAAACATACAATACGAATTAGATTGCCTCGTGAAAAACAAATTAAAATTCGACACTAAATGAATATGCGTTCTGAAACTATTTACTTTACTCAAAACTCAGAAATTATACTTTTTGAAGCTGTAAACCCTGAGGAATCTGATTATCTCCGATTATATATTGGGACGTGCAACTGATAATATTATGAACTATATTTGAGACTTTGGGAGTTTGTAAGAATTGTGGTGGTAAAAGCGGGATTGTTTGACTGTGGAAAGGCGAACGTGAGTGCCCTTAATGTTGAATGGATGGGAAAGAGTGAATTTGATGTGGACTGGGTGTAGTGTAGATGGAGGAGTATAGGACAACGTGTTATGTATGTATGTTATGTATGTGTGTTATGTATGTTATGTATGTATGTGTGTAGTAAGAGTGTGTTATGTGATGTGTGTGTGTTGAAGAAAGGGGAAAGATAGTTTAAGTGACTGAACGGTTTTAACACACCCTTGCCTTTGCCTTCCCTCTTGTTGCCTTCGTCTGAGCTCAAGGTCTCTGCGTTCTTCCACCACCACTCTCAAGTCGACTCTCTGCCCTGTGCTTTCCACATTCAATGCTCTCATCTATCTTCTTCCCGATCCGAGAGCCAGACACACACACAGCAGAATCTTATGGTCTGCTGTACATGCACTGGTGCAGGATGCAGTTGTGGTATGCATCTTCTACGTCGCCCTATCCACAACACACATGCCCTATAGCTCCATGCCCTATACGCAACAACAACTCATCCCGTATAAATATTACACGCTCCGTATACGCATAGCCCCAATACAATCAAAATTGGGACAATTCCCCCGTATGGCATATAACCATATTTCCCCTGCTCACCACACGCACTTATTTAACTACCCTTCCAATCCCCATGCAAATTAAGGCTACCTTTCATTTCAGGCAGTGCACAACACCATTAACAAATCTAATTTTAGAAATGTATCATGTGCGGAATCAATCTCCCAGCATTCACATCGTTGCTTGGTCAGTTGATCTTGTGAGGGGAAGCATGAGGATTCACTTCCAAAAGTGGCAGACCAAAACACAAAAATCATTTTTGTAATAGGCTGTATGTAAAAATGTAAAATGAATTTAAATCGTATAATATTTGTGAGAATCAAGCCCGTGTATGTATTAGGAAGATTGCATTGCATAGTTCTGCAGGCAGTACTGTAATAATAAGTGAGCATGATATTTTCAAAGCCTCCTTCTCTATTCCCTTTAGGCAACATTTGTACATACTTTAAATTCCACACCTGTACTGTTTTCTGTATTGGAACTGAACTTAGGACAGGTCGTGTATCGGTTTTCAATTTGTTCCTTGTAAACTTGCAATTACGTCTTCTCCTTCCTATCACTTCATTAAGTATCCAAATTTCCAGGACTAATAGCATTTTTCAGGAATAATTTCTTGATTTGATTTCTTGAGTCTTGAGCAAGCTGAGTGTTTCGTACCGTGGTGTTTCCAAAGGGTTTTCCAAGCATTGGCAGCATTTGCTAACGTAATTATAACTGGGAGAGTGAAAATCTTAGCGCATGATGTGTCTACTTCCTTCCTCGCCAACGAATCTCCATTAGTGCCCATCGCCTCTAGTACTTCGCTTCAAAGTGCAGCCTTTGCTTTTGTGTCTTCTGCTTAGAAGTTTTCAGTAATAAAACATCGTTGTCAGTTATCGGTTTTATCATCCGTACTTGGCATTTGAGTATTCTAACCGGCACAGGTACTCCGTTCCCGTTAATTACCTTCTTCCTCATTTTCCGAGTTTCTGAATCTCAATTTCTGCTTCATTAAATTTGCTCTGTCATACCACCATGCCATACCTGGTGCTAGCAAATCACTTCCTGTTTACTGTACCATTAGACCGAAATGATTCTCAGAGTATGGTTGTCACAAACATGAATATGAAACGGGAGAGGCAAGATGTTGTTAAATTAGTTTTCTTTTGCGGACATCCTAATTTGAAGTAATTTGCACTGATTGTGACATTGTGCTTGTTGAAGACACAGAAGGCAGAAGTGCTGTTGTTGTGCTTAAAGAGGCAGTTATTCGTATTTCTAAGACTACTTCCTGGCTTTGCTTTCATCCTGGACGCAGCATATTTGAGAATTCCGGTGTTTTGCTGGAAGAGGAGTGAGTGGCACTGCTCTTGTAGCGAAAGGAAAGTATTTTCTGGTTAGTACTCCGTGGCACCGTTTGGTTTTCATCAGCAGGGCTTTTTCTTCCTGCCGTCCGCAGTTGGTGTAGTAGTCGTGTGATCGTCGTCCTTGTCGTGGACTAAAAAAGCTGTGTAGTTTGAGAGAAGAATTTTGCGGGACTGTGTGTGAGGAAGGGAAGTATATCGGAGTAGACGTGGAAGAAACGGGCAGAGAGAGAGAGAGAGCGAGCTGTGTGATATTTCGAGGGAGAGATATGACGGGAACGGGAGTTTTGTGGAAGTGTAAGGAAGGCAGTGCTTGTGTTTGGAACGTGGAAGAAGACGAGAGCGAGAGAGACGTTGGTGGCGATCGATCCGAATGCCGAGTGAGTGGACTCTCGCCTCACCCTCCTCGACATTCCTCTTACAGTCAGTCTTTGTTAGCTCCTCCGTCGTTCGGCATGTAGCCAACCCAATCAACGTCTGCTGCTCCCAGCTAAAAAATACCCAAACATTTTTATTTTCTCAGTCTACGCAACTTCGTTAAATCTTTTTAATTCTTCTATTACACTTCCGAGTCTTCGTCGTCAACTCTCTCGTCGTCAACGTCCTCTTCGTCCGAACACGCATCTTCTGCAACGTCCACAACCACAAACACTTTGCTCCACGTCACCCTGACCTCCCTTCATTAAATTTAACTGTCCAAGTGAGAGGACCCTTTTCTTGTTCAAATATTCTCGCTCAACTCTTTCGCTGACTCACAACGCTCTTCCTTCGATTTTCTTTCGCTCTTTATCTCCCTCTCGCTATCTCGCTCTTCGGTAAACTCTTTCTGACTAGTTTATCACTTTTCTCATCCTTTGGGACAACTCCAAAATGCTCCTCTGTCTACCGGTAAGGGCCCCCTCTCTCTCTAACTAAGTACTTCTAGCTCTCGTAAATCACTTTCCAGTCTTCGTCGTTCCATTCTCTCAGTCTTCTTTTTCTTTTTCTTCTTGTCGCTTGGTCGTCATCATCAACCATGTAGAAATTACCAAAATTTCTCTCGCTGGAATATGTAGTTTAGTTTTAGTAAAGAAATTCTGACCCTTTTCCGTCCTGATGATGACGTTGATGAATAATGTTAAATAACAATTCCAAAAATAGATGATTTTATGATTGAAATGGAATGTGTATAAATAATCACAACGTAAAAATTGATTTGGAGGTTTATTTGTGGTTGTTATAATGATGGATATAAACCTGACTTGAAAGATTGCTATATGAAAGAGAAATAGATCTTAGTGACTTTGGAAATAGAAGATGGAGAATATTTAAATTGCTTTTACTATTAGCGGAAGGAATGATTATTATTAGCAATCCAATTTGGTCGTCGAATCATATTACTTTTTTCGAGCATTTGATTAAGCTCTGCAGGGAATAAATCAATATTGCAGGAATATCATGTTTAACGAGCTATGCCATCCACAGTTCCACCTTCAGTCACACATATCAGTCCTAACTGACGGATTCTATTCTCAATTCAACATACCATCCATCGCCCTTACAATCCCAAATTCAACATTCAGTTTTTGTAGTTTTCATTTTGTCCCTGGTGTTTTTTCAACACCAGGGCAAATAATCCAATAAATATAAATTAATAAGCATAGCATTATTACATATAATTCGTAACAATTGCAAGAAAATGTTTCCCTTTAATTTTTGAAATTAAATTTTGGCAGCCTTAAAACTTGAAATTGAACAAACTAAAAAAATGGAAACTAGCATTTTATCCCTGGTATTTAAAAAAATAATCTTCAATCTTAAAGTAATCTTTGTATCATTACTGAATTTATAAAAAATAGATGGCAATTAGTAGCAGCTCCGCCTTTAGACGGGGATTTTACCCCATGAAGGGGGAAGACATGTAGTTGATGTATGCATTTTTGAATACCTGTATGTATACTAAAAGCGGCAAAAGAAACTTTTTCCAAAATCATCATATTTTCAAAGAAAATTGCATTTAAAAAAGTCACATTCCAAGTCA
>JABASD010002719.1:0-24487 GCA_019776165.1 Pogonognathellus flavescens
GTAATTTTTGTACAGGCGCTGTACACTGTTGCCAGCTTATGTTTAACAAAATTAGTTAGGTACACACTAAGGAGAAATATTGAGAATAGCAATTCGATACCATTATTGTGACAAAGATATATAATGAATGTGACTGCAGTAAGCGCTATTTTCATATCACAAAGTTATCATTAATAATACTTTGTGAACATATGAACATTATGTACATGCACATAGTGAACACTACATACATCCATATTGTAATTGTTTAATTATTTGCATATCTTGCATGATTATCTCAGCTATTGGCGTGTGATAGACCAAGGCAGTTTTTACTTTACAACGTCTTCAGTCTCAAGCTTGAGACTTCACTTCTTTTCTCTTGTACTTAAGACTAAAACAATAATTGATTATTCAATAATAATAAATAATTATTATAGTATAAAATGAAGCACAATATAAATATATTAATGCGTTGTAGTGTCATAGTTTGATTAAGCAATAAATTTTGCGTTTCCTAAAGTACACTTCGTTAAGTGCTACATGCTGTAATAAATAATGAAGAGTGATGAGTGGAAACTTACTGTGGCCTACTAATACACATTAGTCTGTTTTTATGTCAAACAAAATTATAAAGTCTTCTTAGTCAGAATGCAATAGATTAACCATACTATCAGTAGAAAATATTTTATAGTGTGACTGAAGTAGAAATAACAAGGTTGGCAACAGTGCACATCAAGTTTGTATACCTGGGAGCTGGCTGGACAGTTGAATGGTTATCAAAATAATCCTATTCCTGCCGACACATTGTCGTGCTTTGGATTAGGGATGGGGCTGGACGCACCGGATGCAATACAGTCATGACTATAATATTGCATCTTGCTACATAACATACATAGGTACCTCAAGCATTCAATTTTAGTGTAATTTAAATTCTTTTTGTCTCGTACTAATCCATGAAGTAATTGTGTTATTAAGTCCACTTAGCTCATCAAATCTTGATGAGCTGACTGATATGATAAATAATATGATAAATATGATCTGTACATGTTTAAAAGTTATACTTGGGGTTATGGAGGATTGAAGATTATAAGGGTTGTAGGCTGCATAGCATGACTTAACTTATAATATGTATGTATTTAGTATGTAGTATACTACGTTTGTATAAAGCGATGATTGTGAATGCAACGTTACAGTTACAAGTAAAGCACAAGGAATGATACTGAGATTTGAAGTGTATTTTGTACACAGAGATTTAGATTTAATATCTCTGTAATCTGTACCTGTGCGTGTGCTGTCAGTACTGTACATAATCAAAAACATGCTATGCATAAATACTAAATGTAATTTTGTTAATTTCATACAACACTCATAATAATAGATTATTGTCAGTTGTCATTGTCCATTTCTTGATTTGCCTTGCTAATAGTACTTCCCATTATAAGTATAAGCTTTGTACCACAAAAAGTTTATTGCTTAGCAGTAATATCGTATACGTATCATAATTTTCATAACAATAAGTGCGTGCGATTGCCATGCGATATGAAGTAGATATAAAAGTGTATAGGTATACTTAATGTATATAGTTGACACAACTCTGATACAGTTTCAATAATATTGTATTGGTGTCAATGGTGTCGTGTGTGGTTGGGTGTTAATTCATCTTCAACTACAGATACATGTATGTAATAAGTTTGAAGAGGAATTCCAGTGATAAGCTAGTGCGCTTATTGGTGTTGGGGACAAATTTTTATCAGCTTATATTTCTCTCAAACTGTTAATATCACACGTTAAAATTAGCTTTCACCTTCAAAAATTAATCATGAAATGTTAAGCAAGCAAACACTTGTCTTTTGTTTAAAACTGGTAAACAACATATTATGTGCAGTACATCAATATAATATACTGAAACTGTACAACACTACAGTTACTTACCTAACCTGCAATAATAATAAAATAAGATACTCAAGAGTTAAGTAAAGGCCATTATTATTATAATTTTACTTCATAATCAACTAGGACAAAAATAGAAGTAACACGCGAAATATTCTTTCGCTTTTAAATAATCAAAATGAATTTCAAACTTTCACTAGTTGTAATTTTGACTGTATTGTGTAACACCCATGCAATAACAGAAAGAGAAATGCAAGAGCGTGTTTCTAAAATGGATTTAACTAACACGAATGACTTAATGAATTTTGGAAAGGAATTATTTCTTCCTTACAGGTATAACACTCCAATAAATAATTGAGCCAAGTACATTTAGCTATAGGTATAGTAATATTAGTACCCATAATATTATTATAAAAAATTATGAATTATAACTGTCTTTTCTATAGAGAACACCTAAGGAAGCTGGTAAGAGAATTGATGTCATACAGTCTACCAAAACCAAAACATGACTACATTACTTGTGACATTTGCAAAGTTGGGGTACCCCTTATAAGGACATTACTTGCATTTGGACTCCAACCACCTGTCATAATGGGAGCTGTCATTAAACTTTGTCAAGTTTTGGATCTAGCTCCTGCTCCAGAATTATGTGAGCCAACAGTGAAATCATATGCCGTACGTAAGAGAGTTGAGACAGTTGAGAGTATCCTTACTTAACATTATAGCGTAAGGTTTAAGTTTAGCCTGAAATAGGAATTGTATTTTTCATGACATGACTATGCAAATGTGCTCACTATGTTTCAGGAGCCAACACTTTACATTTTGCAAAATAAACCGGAATTAGGGTGGTCAGACTTTTGCGGAATTATTAATCCAGGGTGCTCAGAAGTCAGCTCAAATCTTACAGATTGGCCAACCAATATTAACCCCAACAAACCTCCAGTGACGCAGTTGCCTCCACTCCCGGTGCAGAAAATCATATTACCAATAAAAGCAGATCTTATGTATGAGACAAATATTAACTTTTATTGTTCATAATTTATGTAGAATAATGTTAGGCAAACGAAAATTCTTCAAATCACTGATATTCACTTGGATTTGGACTACACAATTGGAGCAATTGCCAAGTGCGATTATCCGATTTGCTGCAGACATAATTACACATCTAAGACTGTAGCTGATGACGACGATATAGCTGGTGCTTACGGACATTTTAGTTGCGCCCTACCTGAAAAGGGACTTCATAGTCTGTACAATCATATGAGCACTGTTCATAAGGTATTTACGTGTATGCAGTTATTATTTTAAAATCATGCAAAACAGTGAAAGTGAAAGTGTGCCAATTAATTAATTTTTTAGGATGCAAAATACATTTTCCTAACTGGGGATTACATACATAGTGGAATTTGGTTGTACGGAGTAGAAGAAAATACTCGACATATTGCAGCAGTGACACGTGCACTGAAAGAATCGTTTCCAAATACACCTATCTATCCTTTGTCTGGCAATCATGAGCCTGATGTAGTAAACATGTATCCTCCAACATCCATTTGGGAAGATTTTCCTTTAGAGTGGATGTACGATGCTGTGATGGATCCGTTTGCAGAATTTGTTCCTGCTGATCAAATTGCTTTATTTAAAAGAGGAGGATATTACACGGTCTCTCCGGAGCCTGGTTTCCGCCTAGTTATTATTAACTCAAATTTATGTTACGTTAACAATTTGTGGCTTGCTTTTGAAACGATTGACCCTGAAAACCAACTGCAGTGGTTATCTGATACGTTGCTACAAGCTGAGACAGCGGGAGATATTGTGTACATTTTGGGACACATTTCTCCAGGGTCCGGTTCATGTTGGCCTGTTTGGAGCGAAAAATATGATTTGATAATTAATCGTTTCGAGAATATCATCAAAGCGCAATTTTACGGACATTCTCATACAGATTATTTGACATTAGCTTTCGAAAAAGGAACGGAGAGAGCGATATCTACTTCCTATATTACTCCTAGCGGGGTTTCGGATGGCATGAACCCAGGCTATAAGGTATTCTTCGCAGATGGTGAACGTGGCGAAGAATCGACATGGGAAATCCTAAACTACGAAACTTGGATTCTGAATATCACATTATCCAATGCTTTAGATCTTCCGGTTGTCCAGAAAGTTTACGATGCACGAACTGATTATGGACTTACTTCTTTCCGACCAACGGACATCTACGACTTTGTTTATCGAATGATTGATGATGATGATCTGTTCCAAAGGTTTCAAAGGTATTCAGTAATCAGATACATACAATATATTAGTAATGAAATTCAACTTTGTAGGTAAAAATAATGTTGATTGTTATAATTGATTTTGTTTAGAAATTACTACAAAGGACACAGTCCGAGATATAGTCCGTGTTTAGGACAGACATGTAAAATCAGATATTTATGCGGTCTGGTTCGTTCAAATAGTGGAGACGATTCTCACTGTGACAAAATTAGGGAGGCGATAAATAATAAAGGAAAAGGAAACTGATAGAAAGCATTTGAATGCATTATTGATAAAAATCATTGTCGTATGCCAATTGAATGGAGGGTAAATGAGGACTTTATTTCTTGTTTCAACCGTCTGATTTGGATATTAAACATCTTGAAGAATATCTAAGTCCCTCTCCGATACAAATCTCAATTAATTTATTGTTTACAATGTATAATTGTATTCTGCCATTCGTATTTTATAACATAGCATTTTAATTATGTAAGACAGAATCAATTTAAAAGAGCATTACATGCGTATGATATAATGCATACTTTGATCAAGTTAACATGAATGGACCATGGGCATGGACTCATAGTTTGATTCACTTACGCATTAGTAAAACATTATGTCAATCTCATAATTATGTATTATCAGTATTACAGATAATTTATACATTCATCAGTACATATTAAACCCCAACGCATATTAAAAAGAAATTATTTTCCTGCAACTTTTGTTAGTAGAACTTTAGTACGATAAGTTTATTTACTCTGTGTATGATCGCAAGATATCGTCGAAATCCATTGACCCCATATCATTTTGTTTGTAAGGATCTACATTTACCATCTCGTCATCATATTCGTTCAAAGGCAGATTGTCCCAAAAACTCATTCTGCTAGAAAACGGTTCATCGACAAATTTACACTGCTTGTCGATTTGGTAGTACATCAGTGCCTCGTCCCCTTTCACTTGTAGCGATGAAATCGGTTGCCAGTCCGATCCGTTCCATGTTTTCGTCGGTTTTCTAAATATTGCAAATAATTTTTACTTTTTTCTTACTTTCACATGACTTTTTTCTATTCACTTTCACTTTACTTTTACTCAGAAATAAAAACTTCATAGAAAAGTATATAACAATCCTTTCGTCTTCGTAGAATTGATACGTAAACATGTAAATGAATTTTCTTACCCTTCTTGAGCAAAAGACACCCACAGCTTCACAAATTTCTCTGAAAACTCGGATGAATAACTTCCCTTTTCAATTTCGTCGAATCTCGGCATATTGAATAAATACTGCAGTTCATCTCCTTCAGAAACTCCTACAACCAAATCCAAAGAGAATTAGTAATTTGTAAAGCAGATCACTTTATGAAATCCAAGAATGTTTGAAATTAACGTATACTAAATAAAAGAGTAAAGAAATAATAGTATTATACCATGCTGTTCATTGACACCAATAAAGTTCAAGTGAGAATGATTTCCATGATAAGTGAAGTGGTAAAGGTAGACTCTGTTGGCTTCATTAACTTTTGAATGCATCAAAGCAGCAATGCGAGTACAATGACCAAAGTAACGATCTGAATAAAGATTTGTGAGATTCTGAGCAGTGGCATTTCCGATTTGTTTTGAGCCAAAATAGAAAGCTTTGATTTGATTCGACACAGCATCCGGTTCTAAAGCTGTCTCTCTGTACATCATACTCAACGGGGCAATGCGGTGCCAATCCTGATTAATCTCTGCTGTTAGTTGAGGACTGACAAGAATACCTTAAATACAGAAAACCAAATTAGCACATAAACTATTTCTACTGCATTTTTCATTTGTTCTAACAACGAGCAAGTTAAAGTGGGATATTACTATGAGCGTCCAAGAGTCCAACATGTTCAACAACTCCAATTATCCATGGAGCAGGATTGTTAATGTTTCCTTCTTTGATTATACTGTAAGGCGAAGCTTTTAAGAAAACACCGTATTGTTCCAAGGAGGCTTCAATACTCGGGGCGAAGGGACTGATTGGATCCGTGTTCCACTCCTACAGAATATCACGAAAAGAAAATGTTAAGAGCTATTTCAGCCTATGACAGTAGGTAGCTTCAATATAGTGTATGTAGCGGGCATTGATTACTAACTAATCAGTGTCTACTATATTTTATATATCGATACTACAGAATCGATTTTGAGAAAATATTCCTTAGCGAATGTTTATATATAAAATTAACGAAAATACACATTGACAGCTTTTGTGAAAACTTTCTCAATAGAAAACTACTACATAAAGAAAGTTAAAATAATAAAGATATTGCAATTTGGTTAAAACATGTTTTAGATTGTGATAATCCTTACAAAGAATTTCTTGTGTTGCAAAGCAAGCGTTTTGGCATCTATTCCTTGCAGGCATGAAAATAATTCTCCCATGTCAGTGTTGGGACAATTCAGCATAGCTCCTAATCGCTTTGCATTTTTACGTGGGTTACGTGTGAAGGCCCAGGGACATAAGGCTGTACCACTTTGAGAAATTGCTCTGCTGAATAATCCTTTAGTTTAAACGAATAAAAAGAGATTATTATAATTGTACATTCATGAAAATAGTATTAGTATTAGTTTAAATCAGGTAGTAGTGATTTTCAGTTGTGTACCTTTACTCATTTCTGATAGCATGTGGTAATGAACGGAAGCCCTAAATAATTCATAAATTATTGATCAACCTATATGTACTCTAGTTTTAGAATTAAAAATTTTTCGTGAGTATCTTGTTGCTTTCGACATGCTTTAATTTTTCTTACCCTCCAGCACTTTCTCCAAATATTGTTACATAATTCTTTTCCCCTCCAAAATAGTGAATATTTTCTTGGATCCATTTTAGAGCTAATACTTGATCCTTAAGACCTTATCATGTAAAAAATTGACGAATATAAAAAACTGTTTAATGCTGGATTAAATTTTTATTTATTTACCTTGGTTGCCTCTTGCCTCCGAGTCACCAAATGTGTTCAGGAACCCTTCAAGATATAACATTACAGCATGCATAAGAATTTCAGACAATAACGCAAACAAGTTTCTATGTATATTCGGATGCAAAAAATTCCATTTTTGTTTGTGCATTTTGTTTAGTAAACCTGTCAATCTGAAATTATAGTATCAGTAGAAGAAGTAATTAATTACCAAAAGATCCAAGACGGTAATTTAATGTGACAAGAATAATATCCTCATCCATCATATATTTAGCTTGATAGTCTTTACTGTAACCAAACATAAATGCTCCTTGATGCAAAAAGACCATGACAGGAAGAAGCCTGTTTTCTGTAGCATTATTTCCTGCAGTTGCATTGGGCAGCTGAAAGGCATTCATTTAGGAAGTACAATTAGTCTTACATAAATATATACTACTACAAATTCTATGCTTTACTTATTGATAAGAAGTTTTACTGCAGGCTCTTTTTAAATTGCAAATCTCACCCTTGGTGTGAAAACCTGTAAAGCAAAATTAATCATGTTGTTAAACTTCGATAAACATTAATCTGCTTATTTTTAGCCACCTATAAACAACGATTCATGTAAAATGCTAATTGTAATACATTCAAGTGCAGACAATCCTCTTCTCCGTCAACAGCTTCCTTAAGTACATCATACTGTATACATCTTGGTCCAAATGTAACGGCATCCTTTACACCATCCCAATTTCCGAAATCTTTAGGTTCCTTGAAACCACATCCACACCATTAATGATTTACATAGGTGGGTACATTTTAGTCACATACATAGTTTACATAAGTAGATGGTTTTAATTTATTCCCGATATACGAATATTCACATTGGTATTATATTTTATGCACCTACCATGAACCTTTGATTGTGAATGGGAGGTGTTGCGTAGGGTATACCCAAGAAAGCAAAATATTTTCTGTCTGATCTGGAAGAAAGAATTTTTGGTCTAAGTTGACCGTATTTGATGGTAATTGTCGGTCCAAAGATAATCGTTTCATTTGGGGGACTTTTAATTGCGTCTGGTGTAGAAGAAGAGTTGGTCTCAGGTCTTGATACGATTTCCTGAACACACACTAGAAACACCCAAACAGCGACGGCAATCCAATTGGAGATATACATTTTTAAGGTCTAATTATAGTTACACCATGTATATTTATAATTTCCAGTAAAACACAAACAGATAACACTACAACTTAAATTAAGTTTAAATGTTGAACCAAGTTTGTTGTTGTGTTTATAAGTACAGAGAGAGATAAGAAATAGTAGTGAGATGAAGATGATGACTGTACAACTTCTTCACAGAAATGTCGCACCTTGACTGTGCAGAAGAAGATAATATACATTCCTACCCTATCCGTGAGGTGATCTTTGATCTGTTATGTTCTCTTCGTGAAGTATTTACATAGTTGCTGCTGGAAAGGATATTTTATAAAACTATATGACTGGACTGCCGACTTAATAAGAAACTTTGCATAGTGCAAAAAAACCTAAACTGGTTTCGTTTACACATATCATTATGATTCTACTCATGAGACAAGAGTGCATTGCCATATGATAATCTAACCAAATAAAATGTAGTAGTAAACTACCACCGTGTGTACCTTCCATTCTAACACGTTTAGCTCTGTTTGGTTTGTAGTTTTCTTACATCCAGAGATCTTAACACGATGAGATACCTAATTCCTATGAGTGTGCAGATAATCTCAATGGGTTGCAAACGTGAATCTTCGAGGAATCATTTTATGCGAAGGACGTGCATACTGATTTGACCAGAAAATGAATAGACACACATGAATTTACAAGGTATTCATATCTACGTAATGTGGGCACTTGTATTGCAGGGATTCTACGTGCAGGCTTACGTTAACGTTCTTCAGGAACAACAGTAGCATGTTGATTAACTTAGAATTGTTATGATGCCTTTCCTTGTAATATTATGATACTTTTCCTGGTGTCACGATTTATGATTCATATTGCATTAGCGTTACAAAGATGCTTAAAGTAGGTACTTAAAATGTACAACTATCTATGTAGACATCCGGTTTGTAAAGTTTTATGTAAACCAGATAGAATAATATTTTAATGATAAGTATGAATAATATATAAAGTAAACTTCCAGCATTCTTGGAAATTCCTGGAATAGAAGCTGTTGATGGAGAAAATGTTCACAAATTGTGCGGTAGGGTGATTTACATGAATGAGTGTAAATCAACGGTATGAAATATGCATTTAAAAAGATGGTTATGTATAGAACATTTTACACATAAAAATAAGTGCACAATCACATAACCCGCTCATATTGCTCAATGAATATAAAAAAGTGGTTGCAAAAATGAAGACGTTTGGATGTAGGTAATTAAAAAAATTGGTTTATTAGGACAATCATAACCACGACATAATTTTTGTAATGTCACAACACAACATGTTTACGAAGTTACAGTTAGCTTTTTAATACATTTTGTGAATTATTCTGTATACAATCAAAATTTCAATTTTACATACCGAGGTAGGCATATTATTACAATTGAATTCTTCACAGCATGTTTTGAAACATTTCTGCTAATTGTTAAGACAAATGAAGTTGTAGTTGTATAGGAAGAAGTGTGCTGGTGGTTTATGTAATCACTTTTACGATGAATTATGTGCGCTTAAGTAATAACTGTATTGAATTGGGTATAGAAATAGAAACGATAATAATTTACATTACAAGTAGAATGGGTGTGTGTGTATAAATTTAGTGCAATTAATTACTCACAGAGTTGAAAATACTTCATATGAATTATTACGACTGTACGATTGCGAACAACTCTAAAAATGTATTATAGTATTGTAAGTACCTTTAAAGGTACGTAATGTAGTATAGGCGGATATTTACTACTTCTAATGTAATAACGTTAAAGTTTATGTTTGAATGTGAGGTATACAGACAGTCAGGTACTTTGCCACCAATATTATTGAATTCGTATTATCTTTCCTCCTTGACAAAGATAAATGTACTTAATTAATTGTTTCCTTTTTATGGTATGCGCTTTGTGAGTATCTGTATGTTCTAAATAGTATTGATGTTTGTATTCATGACTGTATTGTTCGAATATAGTAAAAGCATTTAGGTTGGCAATCAATAATATTTTTTGTAGTATAGAACGCATAGTATTTTTCACGTTAATCCTTATTTTTAACCGGAAAATGTTCCCCAAATAAAATTATACAGTAAACTATAATACATTTGTGCTTGTAAGTTAGTTTATTGAATGTGCCCGTTCGTGTACTCAAATCCTCTCTTAATGTTACTAATATTTTTATACCTGTGCTCTGCTAACTGGATTAAGAATTAAATATTTGTGTGAGAGAAATGTAAAGTACCTACATAGTAAATATTAAAATCAGAGAGACTAATTGAAGTTTTGTAGTATTACAGTAGGTAGGTAAAGAAGAATACACTTTCCTTGTATTTTTCGTTTTATTGTAGTTCTACTATCTGTATTTAAGATTTATTTGTAGTAGGTAAATGTAAATGCAAAGTTCATGAATGGTTGTTACATCGTAGTAGATCCTAAGTAAGTAATAGCCATTGAAATACATGTAGTAATTATGTAA
Source organism: Pogonognathellus flavescens (assembly GCA_019776165.1). Taxonomy (NCBI): domain Eukaryota; kingdom Metazoa; phylum Arthropoda; class Collembola; order Entomobryomorpha; family Tomoceridae; genus Pogonognathellus; species Pogonognathellus flavescens. The sequence goes on from JABASD010002719.1 coordinate 10,699, forward strand.
ACAGTAAACACCAGAGAATAATGTATATATAGGAAGTAGAGTACAATGATATAGATTTCGGTTTAGTTTTGATTATTTATAAACACATAACACAACTATATTATGTAGATATTATTTACTTTTATGTATAGTTTTAGTTCGGGGAAACACGAGGACTTTATTGAGGACCCTATTTGTATAAGTACAGTATGTATGTAGATCAGGAAATTAATTCTCGCTAAATAAATATGTAGTATTGATACACAGATAACTTAAAATTATTTACTTATCACTATTTCTACACTGGAGTAGTAAGTAAATTCTAAACATTAAGGTTTCAATATCACAGTGGAGCAATACACGCTGCTACCTTTTTATCAGCATTAACCTCTGCTCTGCTTTCTCCCTTCACTTCGAAACATTGTTCACGATACGATTTACTTTGCATATAAATTCCTCTTCCGACAAGTCACAAAAAGCCACAGCATTATATTTCTGCAGTCTGGATTAAAATAAAAATCCTATTGCAAGGAAGGCGATTATGAGTCGAATTTTTCAAGGAAATTGTGCTTTCGCTAATATCCTACATTAGGAAAGGCACTATATCTGTTTAAATTCTGGAAAATTGCATAGACTGACCTGAAAGGCCTCTTGGATTGATCAAAATTATTTTAAAGCTTTATTCTTTCGTTTGCACACGCGGTTAGTAATTTTCTGAGTAATGATACTGGTGGAGTTTTTAATAAATGGAAGTAAAAGTAGCTCGTCTAGCTCTAATAGCACGGAATAAATCTACATATACCTTTAGGTACCTCATTTTATACGCGTTTTACCGGGTAATCAGGAAGTTTTACATATACAAACATATTATGTGATAAAAATCGATTTTTATCTTAGAAATGCTACCACTAACATTTATTAGGGGGTATAGTGTACAATGTGTATATGCGTACTCTTTACTCGTGTTGTAGGGTACACACTTTTATACTAGTAAAATTGTTGAATGGAAAAATTCTACTATCTATTTACATAATAATGTTAAAAAGTTCTTTTGAAAGTATTGCCACCTGTTTTCGAAATTCATTATTGACGAATGGTTCTTAATGATTATTCACAACGAATTATTATTATTACACTTACACACACGATCTTATCTTTAGTACACATTAACAAAAGAGCTGATACTTGATGTGGTAATTGTTCATACAAACGATTTAATTATATGTAGTGTGTTTATACTTTTCAACGAATACTTACAGTTTACCATCTTGAATGTGAAACGGAGTGCAGTTTCAAGTAAAACTTTTTTCGTTTTTTGTATGTTATTACTATCATTGTATATGACACATTTTTGATTTTAAATACAATAACACCACGAATAAGACACTGTATTGCAATAAATATCTAATATAAAGTTTTACAGTAAAACGCACTTTACAACATTATTGAGGATGCCCTATGTACATTCCCTTAAAGTCAGTAACAAATTAGTACAACACCTGTGTGCCTGTACCTAATGAAATTAGGTGGAAGGAAAAAGGCTATTTGCTCAAACCCCTCTTTATCCTCCTGGAGTAATGCACAAAGGATAAAAGGGTTTACAATTGATACCAGGATACCAGTTTACATGTCACATATATGTAATAATTTACTTGTTACACTATTATTATTTTTATTGTTATTATTATTTGATTTATTGTTATCATTTACTTATACCTACGCTTATTACTGAGAAGGCTTCCGGTGGATAAATAAATGGGGAAGTTTAGAGCATGCAGTACGAAGTACGAACGAATGAAGACTTGAAAAATGGCAGCATACTACACATACACTTTGTATAAATAGATTTTTGTGTAAGTAGAAATGCTATGTTATATAGGAGGTGTTCATAGTTGTTACTATTGTAAATATTATTGTGCATCTCGATCTCTATATCTGTAGTATTCGCTTTACCGCACAGCAAAGTATCGAAGGCAAAACTTAATCATTCCGTCTATATATGTATGAAGTATGTGACCTTTTATTGCATGTGGTTTTCTGCGTGTTTAATTCAACTCACAGTTTAAAAATACGTAAGGTTTGTCATTTTGATTCATAAAATTGTGAAGGTATAAGGTACAAACACTTAATTTTTACGAACCGTATCATTTAATAGTACTCTAGTTAAGTAATAAGGTTTTCAAATGGAAAATGGAATTAATTAACATATAAAATATTCTTGTAAATTGATTCGAAATATCTAGGAATAATACTATTCACAAGCGGCTAATAAAAACCGTCATATTGGAATGATTTTCCGTCAGCCTATAATAATATCCGATCTCACACACACAAAGTGTACGAGTGCAAATATTATTTTTTATCTACCATAAGATTACATAACATTATTAACCACGCGTACCAAAGTACACGTCCCTACTTAATGCATTGAGTGATCATAGTTGATTAAATGATTACATTAATATATTTTTGTTTGGGTTAGGTTTTATATACACCAAGGTCTTTGTAGTGGATTAATAATCGTCGTTTGAGACTAAGGAATAGGAGCAAATCGATGTAAAATGAGAAAATTTTAGAGGGCACAAATATAATCGCCCTTTTGTTTGTGAGTAACAATTCAGTGAGTTATATATGTAAACAGTTATTGAATAACTGCATACTAAAAATGGAAATAGCTATAATATTACTGGTTGCTATTATTTAAAAAGGTAGTTTGTTTTTGTATATTTTTCTAATTTTTCATTCTACTTCTTTATTATTTGCTGTGCTTATACTAAGTTCCTTCTGAAGATTATCAATCCCTTGCAGTATTCTTTTCAAATGACCGATTTTAGTAACACCGAGTTCTTTCAAATCTCGTCTTTGTAGAGAAAGGAGTTCCGCTCCACGGATGTCATGTCGAAAGAAATGTCCCCGGTATTCGCCAAGTTGTAAGTGTTCCAACCATTCTCCCACTTCAGCTCCCGTCCATTTTTCTACTGATCTTGCATCTGGAAAAAGAGAGACAGTTGTTGTAATCCATGATAATACAGATCTTTAGTGAGGATTAAAGAAGAATTACCGGATGAGCCCGCTTCTTCACTATAACCATCCGAAAATTCACTTGGTCCTTCTGTATCATCGCCAGGTTTCTCCCTTCGGAACTTGATCTTGAACAATCCCTTGGAATGTCGCTTCTTCTCCAACTATTAAATGCAAACAGCTTTTTAGTATACACCAAGAAACGAGATTGAAATAAGTTGATGTCATTAGTTCATCAGTATACTTGCGAATCGAACCTCTTCGTTGTCCGTTGGGCTGGGGGACAAAACTAAATGTTTTTGTTTTTCCTCCCAAGCCTTTAGAGAGGATTCTAATGCCTAATTAAAAAAAAGATTCATGAGTTTTTGTTCGTCTGTTAGAATAGAAGGATTAGATAAAAGGGAGAGAGTATACATGGACATTGGAATCATACGTGGAAATGAAATAATAAAATGTACTCACCCGATTTCTACATAACATTTGCATGCGATTTTTGTGAATGATTCGTATCACACCAGGAGGCTGAAGCCAAGCCTCCCCATCAACTTGAACGGGAATAGGCTCGTCTCCCAAAATTGTTATTTTAATTTGGTGACATTGAGCAATACGGTGATGCTGCAAATTGATTAGCCGAGAAGCAGCCATTTGCATTGAGTCGAATACTGCCACAACTTCGAGTATCTTGTCATCAAATGACGGAGCTAAGAAACAGTCATCTTCTTTAGTACCACCCCAAAAATTTGTACCGCCCATGAAACTGTAATAGAATAAGAAGAGGGTTGGTTATTATTACACATTGGACAATCAGAGGTAGAAGAAATAAGTACATTGAGGAATACAAGTTTGTTATAAGAACCAACAAGCCAACAAACCTTTGAATATTCAGAATTACAATTCCTTGTAAACTGGGAAGGGGCAGTCGTTTTCCATCACATTCTAGTTGGACCCTTTGCTCTAAGTTTTTGCACGATTTTTGCAAGAACTCTTTACTGCCGAGAACTCCATACCACATAAAATTTTTGGTTCTGCTACTACATTTCTTCGGATGTTCTTCACGTTTCAAGTGGAAATCCAATGTAATTTTAGCATCAATTCCAATGCCAAAATAATTATTCATTACACATCTCTCATCGAAACCGATCATAAGTTCTTCAGGATCCATTTCAGGGTCCATGAGAGGACTTGCTACTGCGCATATAGCGTCAGCATTTGCCAACAATACTTTGCTGACGACACCTCCCGCAGCAATTGCCGGCCATGATGGATGGCTAACAAGTGGATTGACAATCGGAAGCGTTTTTCGTTTGTGATGAGCGGAGCTGCTAGACGACATTTTATTTGGAGAGGAATGAGCCGAGGAAGAAAACGGCGAATTAGCTGCAGAAGAATACGAATTTCCTTCTGAGGAATCTCCAAAAAAATTGAGAGGATTTTTTGGAGACTTCGGACTTTTTGGAATTTCAACTTCCAAGGGCTTAAAGAGTGAGCCCATTGAGATCCGTCGAGACGCACGAGGACTTGCTCCTCGAGGAAAATTACCACCACTTCCTGGGACCGAAAGAAAAGAACTTTCTCCAGAATTTCCTTGATTAGGCGCTGTCGTCGATGAAATCGTAATACTTGAAGTGCCAGAGTCAGCTTTAATATGTGGATTCAGTAGGCTGTAATTTTCAGAAATTGAAAACTCTTCAGAATCTTCAGGAGTTTTTAGCGAGGATGACGATGGAGACTCTACTTCTATTTTAGGAAATGCTATGCTACTTTTCTCTAGTTGTGACCGTTCACTGAGCAATTCTTCTTCGTCATCCTTATCTTTCTCTGACTGGTCATGATCTAATTGTACTTTGTTTTCTTTTTCATCATCCGAATCGCATTTGAATGTATTATTATGAATCTGAATCACGGGTTCTTCATCCTGATCACCCTCACCCTCAAAACTTCTTTGAGCTTCATCAATAAAATTCCGAATACGGAAACTAGCATTATTTTGGTCAGCAAATTGCGTAGGCACGGGTAAAGTCACGTGAGGGTCAATTGGACTGATGCAAAGATCATTTGGGAGTAAGGGTGATGTTTCATCATCATGTTTGTCACATACATCTTCATGTTGAGGAGATCCTTCAGCCGATTCTACATCTAAACTATTATCAAAGTCAACGTCGACTCTATCTTCTGAATCTTCTAAATCCTGCTGGTATTTCATGGGTTCTACTCTCTGTTGTGGTGGATCATGTGCAACTGAAAGGCTCATCGGACGAACAATGACAACAGGAGGAGATGTATTTTGCTCGTCAATAGTTTTCTCTGCGTGTTCAATTATTTGACGAACAGCTTTCTTCAAACTGTTTGCTCGAGACATTAAAGCTTCACGTTGACGGAACTTTGTCATTTTCTTAACTGTAGGGGAATGACTCATACCAGCAGTAACAGAGCTACTAAGCCCCGATACTTGAGTCGGAGGAGTTTTCAACCCCATATCTGCTTCCTGAAAATAAAATCAATAAATAAGTTTTGCTAATTGTACAATTTAAAGCATAATCGTTGCATACTGTGAACTATTATGTCAATATTGGCCAATCCACACCATTGAAGGCCATTCTTCAGGTGTTGGAAAAATATTAAGAATGCAAATAACATGTATGCACGGATGAGTAAGGTATGGTTACAAAGTTACTATCAAAAGGCCAATGCATGTTATCATTTTTTACAACATAGACGATTAAATTGATACAAGCGTGTATTAATATAAACCACTTTTTTGAACACTGCCTTTCGCTATTTATATTTTAAAACGCAGTTACTAACAAAACTTGAACGTTTCCCTGCGCTTACGTGTGTACACAAGTGTAAGCGTGTTTTGATCACACAAAAGCTTCTGATGAGTGAAAGTACTGAAGTTTTTGAAGGCGTAAATTTAATGACGCATTGCAGAATCAGCTACAACAGTAGAAAAATAAATGAAAAGAAAAGTTTGGCTCACAGATCAAAGATGTACAAATTATACTGCCAATTTGTTCATAACAGAGACTATCTGACTTAATTATAAGGAAATACAAAGCACCGAATGATCATACTAAGGAAAATGAAAACAATTTAGAACTTCATGTTATGCATAGGTAGATAAATACTTGCGATTCTACACAATGACGATGTCATACACGAACTTCAAAATCATTCATTACTTGAGGCTTGACAGAAGTTTGCGAGTCAAGTTTTGCAATTCTAAACATGTACATTTTTCATACTGATGGATTATTGCATTCCCTTTCCAACATACATAACGGAAACTACCATTAACAGTAAGTTTAAACGGAATTCTGAATAAAAGCTTTTTGCTCGTTTGCACATCTGTATTTGACTTTCTTTCATTTTCCTAGAAGTGTTAGATACCCTACCTAAAGAAAAAGTTTTTACTTTCGCTCTCATGCAAAAAAATTCCCTGCGTACGTGTCGCATCTTCAAACGTTCTCTACATATCTTTCAAGTTTGCCGACGATGCAGTTGCACGGTTCTTTTGTCAGATATGAAAATATGATAATGAACGAATATTTGAGTACTTCAACAGAAGTAGCAATCAAAGATCAAACAAATATTATGCAAAATGCAAACTTTCATAGTTGAACATGGAGCATACATTTACCCTAAAGTGTAGTTGTACGGTACACCTACTTTTTCCATTTCCATTTCCAAGCAATAGAATAAAATAATCCTACCCAACCAGCGGGATGTAGTTGGCATTTCATAAATAACTACAACTTGTCAAACGCGATTCAAAATTGTATACAACAAAAAAAATAAACGAAGGTATGCATTTCTTTGAAACGACTAATTTTACTTTCCAGCAATTTGTGTAGTGTAAGTTGTTAGTATTTATTAATACTCTGAAAGATTATTTACCTCGATCAAATCTTGTTCTTCGCTTTCAGGCGTACTTGGTTCGTTCTCCGTTTCTTCGTGTAAAGTCTGGAGAAGAGAATCCAACTTTTGGCTTAAAGTGGCACATTTTTCATCGATTTCCGAGTCACACGCTGAGGTTCCAATTTTTCCTATCATGTCTCGAACCGTCTCACATAATACTCTACAAAATATAAAAGAATTATGGTTAAATGGAAATTTTACAGCAATCAACTGAGATCAACCGAAATGAAAGTTCTCCTCAGCCCGAAAATCAAGTACCTAACTTACTTTCTGTTTTACAAGCTACATGGCCTGTTTCGTACAAAGGTTTATATTAGAATGCGCATGGTGATGGGAAATACATTGGGGAAGACAGAAACTATATCTATATAGGTCACAACTACATTACAGCAAGATAGTAGATAAAAGACATGCCGATCCTTATAGAGATAACAATTATTATATCCTCAGGTAATGTAAGAATTTTCTCGTGACATTCTTTCTCGCCGGTCCCTCTGCAATCTTAATGATTGTATTTTCGTTTGATCATGTTCTAACCTTTTCTCAGCATAGTTTGTATTCGCCAAATAACATGATCTTTTTGCAATACCAACTCTAAGCTCTCGAAACTGAAGTTCTTTGAGTCAGTAGAATATACGACGACTCTTCGACTTTTTAGGTTACTTTGCTTCGTGTGAGCAAAGAATCTCATCTTGCTCCCATGTGTGTATCACTGTACGAGAGAGCGACACACCGGAATGGTACACCCTGGGGCTTTGAGCCATGAAATTGAATTTGTGCAGGTATGTGTCTCAAGAATATCTTCTCGGACAGAATCCGTATACATTTTTTGGCCTAATGGTCCTCACCTACAGTTCCTAGTACTCCTGAATTTGGAATAACTACTAACACGAATGCAATGACATGGGCATGAACAAGTACAAGTTCTCGCGTAGCAACTTCTACGAATCTGCCAGCAACTTGCAGAAACTCAGTTGAAAACGAACAATACACTTGTCAGTAATGTCTACACTTCGCGTGCTGTGGACAACCGACTGACAACACAGTATACCTATAAGTAGCTATTCAGTTTCTGTAGACTTGCACTGGAAAAATAAACTTTTGACTGCTAACGAACGAGTGACTGAAGGGATAAGCTTTTATACTTTTCCCTTTGTAAATCTTTTCGGCAAGAGTTAGAATTTCAATCATGCTCATGATTTAATAAACGATTGTAAAACGGATGCAATGAAGTAGCGTAAGATGCACAATTACCTACGTCACCTAACAATTGTTTACTTTTGTCAATTGTCTGTCAACTCCATTTTCGAACCCGACCGTTGTGTTGACCCAGAAATTCAAACATCAAGTATGAGAATTTTGAACGAATTGTGTTAATCCGTTGGTGAGTTATGGTCTTATGGTAGTCACAGACGGACGGACAGACAATACACATTCTTACAAAGTAGCTTACGCTACTTAATAAATATACAGAGCACGGTACAGCACCAACTCCAAAAAAGACAAAGTGTGTAAATCCACACTTTGTCTTTTCACTCTTTTCTGAGTAAAAGCCGTACGACTACAATGAAAGAGCTTTCCAAGTTTTCTCATCTGTAAACGAGGTAAAATCACCCAGACTTGAAATTCTGTACGACCCAGTGATCCTCGAATATGTATTTTGGCACTATAATATCTCAGAAATCTTCTCCAACAGATTCAGTGTGAAGGACAAGAGAAAAAGCACATGCACACACATACATGTTAAGATGCACACATCGAGAACTTTCTCTCCGAAAGAAAACTAACAATAGTCTCATAGGTGTTTCCGTGGTAGTACTTTAGTATTATAGTATACCTACCTACAGATACTAGGATATCATGATACTTCCAAGTAAGTTTCGCGAATAGAACATTTCGACTCGTTTCCACATAAATTTTTACAAGGTCATTGGGAAAGTAGATAGAATTTAGTAAGTTGATTTACTTGGCTGAGCTGATAACAGTCTGATGTTGATTCGATTGCAGGATATTTTGGAGGTGGGAAACGACAGAGTCTTCATACTGCGAAATTTGCGGCTTTTGGCCCAGTCTCAGTCCTTCGCTAAATGTCGGTTTGAGGAATACCCCACGTTCGAATGTCATGATACTCCATCTAATCAAAAGACATCAAATTCCCAAAGCTTTATAACATTTTCCTTTTTGATGCCCCTAGGTTCTCACTTACTCGGAGTAAGTTTACTTTGATTTGTGTGGTGGCTGCTGAATAAATATAAAACACGTTCTAAAAAGACTGTCATACCTATCCAACATTTTCGTCGTGGCCTTCTCATATTTCTCCAACAAATGAGGTAAATGAGCATCATCATCACAAGCCGCCCCCCAACCCAAAACTCGAGCTAAGTCATTACCAGTTCCCAACGGCAGCACACCAACTTGACACTGTCTCTGCAAAAGCGCAAACAATCTATTGTAAATACTCAACGAAAGCAAACATGCGGTCACGTTTTAAATTAACGACCCAGTATCAACATCAACTAGATATCATTCACAATTCCATCAGTGAAAACTGATATGACTTTGCTTTACTTACGTGCATATCAAGCCGATCGATTTCACTCATAACCCATCCTACGGATCCATCCCCACCACAGACCAGAATTCGAAATGGCTCGTAGTGCCTGAATAGTTGAAGACCCAAGCGAGGTCCTCCGTTCATCAAGTCAAAAACTTGAGCTGGATTCAGTAGCTGCTTAAACCTTCGAAGAAATTTAAGACCTTGGTGATCCCCAGATTTAGAATTGACAAACACAAGAAGAGGAGAACAACCAAGAAGGGGTCGCGAAGCTTCCCACGCATCGTCACTTCCTGTAATACCCCAAAAGTATCATCTCATAACAAATACATATTATACACTTTGTTCCAAAATTCATTAGAATTAGAACTACTAGATTACTGCAGTCTAGGAATTGCCGAAGAAGATATCGATTATATGTCTCAAAGTATAATACAAGGGGAAAGTTTGGAAGTTTACCAATGGTATGTAGAGCTGTTGGTGGCACAACGCTGATACGACCTAAAGGACACTTGGACCCTATCACTGGTCTGCAGGCAGTGTGTACAGAAGCTCGGCACCAAAGACAACGCCAATCTTGCAACCTAGTGTGAAATTCAATGGACACCACGTCAATTGACTGTCTGACTCATCTTGGAAAAAGAAACACTTTGCAACAGAATTCTTTTCTTTACCTTAGCACAGAACCGCATGTCTTCTCACAAACATCGCATTTGGCTGATACTGGCAAATTCCCCTCCAGCCATTGATGAGGCAAGGCCAAAGACTAATTCCAATAAATACCACAACATTTAATACTCTCTTCTAAATAAATAATCTTCAATTCTTTCAGCTCTAGTAGTCTTTTTCAGTGTTGAAAATTCTTTTACAAATTCCACTTACCCCGTCAGCCTCCTCAACAATGTCCTTGCCCATTGAAGCGAGTGTGGTCCATTTGCAATTATTAAGCGCTTTAGAGGCACAGCGTTTGTGTGCTTTGAATTTACATATTTCACAACTCAACCCGTGCGATGTTACCCCTAAAAAAATAAATTCAAACCATAAATTATATATCATCTCGTCTCCTTTACACATAAGTATGGAAATATTCCATACCTGTACGTGTGCATTATTGGAATCCCATTGTTTCCACACAGGTGCATATAATATAGACTATAGACACTACAAAAGGATTTTCAATCGGAAAGAGTAAAACTTACCGCATAGCTGTTCTTTACAAATATTGCAGTACGTTGGTCTGGCATGAGAAGTCGCATACCATACATGAGCTCCTGATAACAAACATGAGTGATCCCCAGTCTGAAAAAAGCACAATATTGCACCACATCAATCATTCGAACATAGGTACACCTCACAAAAAACAATCTACTTCATTCAATGCGTACATGTTTCGTTATTATTAATCCACAACAAAGCTGAATTCAAATCCCATTTCTGCCAAGTACCGTGTCTACCCAGTCACTCAAACCGAGTTTCAGGTTTCAGGTTATTACTATGTATCAAATCATCGTGATGTGTGTTGCATCTTTATTCGGAAAGCCTATAGTAGTATATAGGAAATACTAGACCTGCTTAGGTATTGCCTATTTTGGAAATACATAGTAATTCTTTTGAGAATAAGTACAATGTATGTGACATACATATAACATGTTCGAAAAACTGATAAATTTTTATCTCACAATAAAAGGCAATGTAGCATTTATCTGTGTCACAAATGAAAAATTGTTTGTCTCCGCAGATTTCGGCGGTAGTATCGAAGAGAAGTCCTTTGTGTGGATTGCTGCAGGTATTACTCTATGTACATTCGCAGTGCATGATGCGATTGCATGAAACAGTGAAAAAATGTCTGAATTCTATTAGTTAAAGTTAGTAGGGGCAGCTACCTCGTAAAAGTTGGCATTGCTCGCAGCCCTGATGGCATGAATCCATTCTTCCATAGCGGTTCTATCGTCAGCCGCCAAGACGAGGACTCTGTAGGGTGTAATCACCTGAAACAGAAAAAGAAAACCCATTGTAAAATTACTGTAGAGTTGATTTATTTAAAAGCCTTTACAACTACTCCACTGATGTACTTTCTTAGTTGCAATATAAACTGCTTCTGCCAGTTTGGCTTTCTTACTACAAATCGTAGCAAACGCTCAGAAAAGCAGAAGCTACTAGAGTTACGGTAAATTAAGACAAAGACAAGTGGCTTTTCCCGACTGAAACACACAAAAGCCTGTTAGTGCAAATGCTCCATTCATTTGTTTCTAAATGTTCACGATGCACAAGTAGCATCACATTTCTTGCGCTAGGAGTAATGCTAGAATTTAAAATGTATCAAGAAGACAGATCGAGAAACAGAAGTAGCAGTAAACGGAAGAAAGGAAGGTCGAATACACACATAAACTTATTGTTACTACAGAGAAATGAACCTAATTCCACTACAATTGCAACGTTATTATTGTTACTACCCCCGGAACCAACTTCAGAGCAAGATATTTACGATTACTAATAAAATGCTATATCAGAGAAAATAATACTTTTGCATTCGGACATGTTTTTCCTTTTCCAGAGTGGTTCTACAAGGAACCGCGGAAGAGTATACTTATCGTACGAAATAACAATCGTTTCATCATATATCACATTACATAAAAGTTAAACATGTTTTTGTTGTCTGACCATGAAAACTATGATGCTTTAATGTTGCTTCGCTAAAGACAACCTGATCCTTCTCAACCATTTCTCTGAGCGAGAGTGTTTTTTCACTCCGGTCTCAAATAATGCTTTATCAGTGACAACTCTATTTATGAGAACTCTGAAGAGCAATTTGTATACGTGCAGTGCAGCTGATACAGATACATAGTATGGTTATGTACACCATAATATTTATAGCATTACTACACATTGCAATACAAAGACACGCACCTAAATGACTGCACCGCACAAAAACAGCGTAAACGCCTTCAGATTTACGACGGTAGTTATGTTACGTTACGTTACAATGACAAGGGCAAAATAAACTTCAAAAAAGCAATTTTACCAAACATAAAAACCGTATCGTATGTTGTGTGGTGTGTGTCTCGTTTAAAACTACTTACTACTAAACGAGCTTTGCATAATGTATAAAATTATATAGCTCAGATTCGTACCTCGTGTCTTTTACTCTTTACATCAGACCATGTTTACACTAACTTGTCAGTGAATACCATTAAAAAACAGCCATCAGCCAAAGAATGTCGGTCTGTACTTCATCCACATCTTCATCTTGTGCAATGTAATATCACTCTATTTTACTATATGTAAATACATACACACAAATACTCATTAAAGAAACAATGCAATACAATTACGGTACAGTATAATATGTACAGTACGACAAAAACATCTCCACTAATTGTCTTTTATCCGTCGTTTTCATTCTTTCGTTTTCAGGAAATGGAAATTCTTTCTTTTGAATGATGCGAGGCGAAGAGCACGCAGATTATTAATAGAATCCAAAGCCACTGGCAGATAAAAAAGTGGACGTATTACGGCAAGCGTTTCTCAAAACCTTTGACATGAGAAAACACTGTAGAATTTCTCTCCTAAATGTACGTACATACCTAGTTAACCCCCGTGTCTTCCTATTTCATGTTTTTGGTTAATGCACCACCTAACCCAATTATTATTTCGTTCCAGCAATAGCAACCATTCACATTCAGCTCAATTTAACATCTTTAAACCTAATTGAAAGTAGCAAAGTAGCTTTTGAACTATGTATACGTATGACGTACTTGTATTTTAAACACATTTATAATTTACATGAATTACATGGCTACAGCCTTGCAGAAAGAAAACTATTTTAAGAGTAAAAAAATAAGGACGGTAATTTTTACTAAAGATGATAATTTTTCTAAATAACAGGCTGATTGTGGGGTAGCTTTACAAAGTTGTAATATAACTGCTGATAATTAGGTTGTCTGGTTCAACCTCGCAAACTTTTTCATTCACTGAACGGTTTAATCATTAATGGAGGCTGTGTATTCATTACATCTACATTTTCCCATTTCATGGTACGCTTATTATTAGGTAGACGCTTTAAATTACACCGTAGTTCACTGCTCATACAATATTAAGGTTACTTTTGAAATAGAATTCTGGAAACTACTAAATATAATTGAAGTGAAGATAATTCTCATTTTTGTTTGAACTGTGGGGGCAATTTCTCTACGCATGAAACAAATCTTAATGGCTTGTATTTTTTGGGCCCTACTTTAAATTGCTTATGCCTCTTAAAAATATTTCTTTTACCTATTTAATATGAATTGGCCTATTTATCTTGATTCTGCTATTAAA